>JABUQX010074304.1:20000-25000 GCA_015478945.1 Trachelipus rathkii | reverse complement strand
GTCCCCCCTTCTGTCCCACCGTCGGCTCGGGCCCTTAAAAAAAAATAATTAAAAATAAATTAAAATTTAAATTAAAAATTACTCGTGAACGTTAGGCAACTCTTGCGCTCTTTATCTATTGGGAGTTTAGCTAACGTGACCACTTGCAGGATTAGCACAAAAAGTAGCGTTCCGCGATTTTCGATATCATGTCTTTTTATGGTAACTTCCTTTTAAAAGGAGTAGTGCCATTATTAATTATTATTTATTTTATTTGATTATTATTATTATATATTATTATTATTATTATTATTATTATTATTATATTATTATATTATTATTTTATTATTTATTATTATTATTATATATTATTATTATTATATTATTATTATTATTATTATTAATTTAATATTATTATTAATTATTATTATTATTATTTATTATTATTATTATTATTATATATTATTATTATTATTATTATTATTATTATTATTATTAATTATTATTATGTATTATTATTAAATTTATATTGTGGGCCTTGATAAAATTTTAATAGCATCCATTTCACTTTTCACTTTTTCTTTAATGAATCAATATTTGATTAAGATTTGCCCTTTTAACGTTATCATAAAACAATAATCGAACAAGAGTAAGAAATCTATAAACTGTATTAAATAAATGCAATATAATATAAATTAATAGGCGCTAAGCTCAAAAAACCTTAATAAATGGTCTTTTCTTCGTGTACTAAATCTTTTCCCTTTCGCGAACCATAAGTGCGAGATTTAAAAATTTTCGTTTCTGTTCACAACAATAATTATGATAGTTAAATACAACCTTACAAAAATTGGGTTGCGAAAATCACAATAGAACCTTATATATATATATACTATATATAATATATATATATATATATATAGTATATATATATTATATTTTTATATTATATTATATATATATATATATATATATATATATATTTATATATAGTATATATAATATATACTATATATATATATATAGTAATATATATATTATATTATACATATATATATATAGTTATATATATATATATACTATTAGTAATATATAATATATATATATATTATTATATATATAATATATATATATATATTAATATATATATATTATATATATGGTAAGAGTTTACTTTAGAACAGGCGTGTAACTAGTTACAAATTTCTACACTAAAAAAATGACATTTTGTAATCAGTAAAGAAATGACATTCTTGTAATCAGTGGACAATTTTAGACAAGGATATAATTTTTTTTTTAGGGGGCTGAAGCTGTTGTGGGACAGAGGGGGGACGAAGTCCACCCCGTCGTCCACCAGTAGGCCGACAGACCCCGACTCCTTCCATCTTTGCGGTTTACCCGGGGGGTTTTCTTTAGTTAAAAAAAAATCCTTCTATACCCAAACGAGAGCATGATAAAAAACAATTTTTGGCAACTCTGCCGTTCTTTGTATTGGTGAAACGGAAATTAACACTTTTCAGAGCAGTAATCATACACTATTCGTAATGTATTTATTTACATTATTTAAAATATGAAAATCTTATTTTAAGAATTTTTTATTTTTTTATTACATTTCCTGAACTAAAATTCGTCACTGATTACAAAAATGTCATTTGTTTTAGTGTAGCATTTGTAGTTAGATTTAAAGCTAATTTTATTGAATGAAACATTCATAAATTCAAACGGGCCTACCACGGCGCCATCTTGTTTGTTTACATTTTTTCCCAAGAACGTGGTAAATTCATCAAGCACGGGAAAGAGCAACCTTACAAAATTAAAGAAATTCCTTACGTTTTGTGAACATTTTTTACAATTTTGCGCTAAGTTTGACAAAAACGAACGCAAACTAGAGCATTTCTTACGTTTTGTAAGCACAAATTCAAAAACGAAAACGGCTTTAATAAACACTTAAGGAAAAAATAATTTAACTACAAGATAAAATAATTTTGAAATGGAAGAAAAAAAAATCTCATTTAAGGCAGATAATAAAAAGTAATCAAAATCGCCTTTTTGAAACTTCGCAAATTTTAGTTTACAATAAATAAAATCTCTTGTTTCTGATTTTTATATATATTTACATATATAATATTTCTAAAACGTATTTAACATTTAATTTTATTAATAAAACGTACTTATCATTTCATTTTATTGGAACGAAAATTCGTACCAAATATTTCTTGCTATCACTCCTTTACCTTTTTATTTATTTATTTATTTTTTTTAAATAATTTTATTAACTGTTGGTGGTAAAAAAATGTTCAAGATTTCTTCAATATTTTAATTATTGTTATTTATGTTTCTTTAAGTATTTTAATAACATTAAATTATAACAAAGAGGAATTAAATATTTGTCAACCAGTTTGTGTTAATTTCAATACTACTTGTGCGGAGGCTAAGCTAAATCATTATTTTTAATTGAAATTCTGAATACCTATAGGTTTAGGTTATGTGACGCTTATGGTTAGTTAGCGTTAGGTTAAGTAGGTTAGGTTAGGTTAGGTTAGTTTGGTTAGGTTAAGTTTAAATTAGTGGTTTAGGTAAGTTACATAGGTTAGATTATGAGGTAGATTAGGTTATATTGCAATAGATAAAAAATATTCTTTAACTCAAAAAAAAATTTAATTTATTTACATGTTATGACTAATGCGCTTCAAATTAATGGACAAAATTGGTGGACAAAATTGGTGGACAAAACATGACGGTGAAAATACATGAACATGCTATCAAAATATTGAAAGTACGCCAGGATTGTTTTTAAATATAAGCTAGAAAACAAAAAAGGAGATGAACAGAAAGTTAATTAATTCATATAATTGCGAGTATTCGTGGCGTAAAAGAAATGAAGGAAAAAATAGAATTGGAAGAATATTCAAGGATATTTCAGAACTGAAAAATATCTACACCATATGTATATATATATATTATAATAATATATTATTATATATTATATTATATAATATATAATATATATATTTATAATATATATATAGTATATATATATATATATATTATATATATATAATATATATATATATATTATATATATATATTGATATGAATATATTATTATAAAAAGCGAATGTAATGTTGACCATTATAAAACTTCAACTTCCATTAAATATATTACCAATAATGTAAGTAATTTTTTTACTATACATTTTTTAAAATAAATCTAAGTTTAAAAATTTACCTAAAATTTTATGAGTTAAGAAAAACATTAGGACTTTCTTTCTTTCAGCACATATATTTTTGTAGGTGTGAAGCTCTTTTATTAAAATAAAGTGTTTTTTAACTTTCAGCAAATAATAAAACATACTTATCAATTCATTTTATTGGAACGAAAATTCTTACCAAATATTTCTTGCTATCACTCTTTTACCTTTAGCTCTTATTCCTTATTGACTATTACGACTACGTTACATAACTAGTAAATTACCAATTTCAAATTGAAAAACAGCAAATTCTCTATTGTTCATCCAATATTTATAAAATAATTTCAGGGTATATATAATTCAATGTGTTACCTTTTATTTAGAGCATTTTTCTGTATACCCAGTAGTTTAACCTCTGGGTATTATATACCCATTAAGATCATAGGTTCTGCAAATAGATTCGCAATTTCCATTTGAGTTGAGGTCCCCGTCCCGCACCTGGTAACAATTATATTAATAGATGTTGAAAGATTATAAAGATGTTAGTATCTTAATAACTGAAGTCTAAACGCAACCAACGAGAAAAAGATGACGAGGTGACCAGAATATTTGAAAAGGTTTGTTTTTGAGACCGGATTGCCAAGGTGTAGGAAGGAAGAATACGCGAAGGAAAAAGTCCCAGATTGGGGACTGATGTGGGGTCAACGTTAAATACGAGCACGTAAAGATTTTAAGTGAAATTAAAGACTGTATTTTGGATCACCCTGTCGATCAGTCCAGGTTTAACATTAAACTGCAAGGATAGAAGGCTATCCTCCTCGCTGTGAAACTGTGTTGTCAATCAACATAGAGAATGCATACGTGGTTTTTGTGATTTGCTGAATTATGGAAACTACGATGTATATAACGACGTTTGTAGGTTTGGATCACGACAGTACAGGATTAAAAGGAGAATAGTATTTGACTCACAAAACCAAGGTGTAAATGCCTGACGGATAGGTATGCTAGAACTGTACGATGTTAAGAAAAAACTTTCTCCGGTTTGAAATTATTGCAACTCGTGGGTACGAGTTATCCTGGTTTGTTATTATTTTGCAACATTTTAATCAAGAAGGTTACGTGACAAGTTGAGGCAATTTTCAGGGTTTATGGTTTGTAAAATGGTTTTCGAGGTTTATGTGTTTTATATTTTCTCCTGTACAAGGATAATAACTACTCATGAGCGTTGAAGAACGCCTGATAACCTGGTTTATTTTGTTCAAGATTTGAAATATGTATTTGTTTGTAACGCGTTTTCATGTGATTTAGCTTTATGAAATTTAATTATTGATATGGAGATTGACAAGCTGTATGTTATATTATAAAGTCCTTTTACTAATGGTGTTTACAGTCAAGTATGAATTGTCATGTATGAATTATAAATTACAAAAATCTTTATTATTTATTAGACCTCCGCGTTGAACAGCAGATCATAAGAAAGGTTAACACGGTAAATTGGTTGCGCACCGTGAGTGTTTAGGATCGAGCCTTTGCTTATTATTATTACTTATTTTTGCTTATTATTGATTATTATTATAGTGATTTATCATCATCATCATCATCTCATCATCATCTCATCATTATTATTTTTATTATTTTTATTATTATTATTATTATTATTATTATTATTATTATTATTATTATTATTATTATTATTATTATTATTATTATTATTATTATTATTATTATTTTAGCGCTTCTTATCTGTTATGTTTGTGTAGAATGACTGCGTACATGAATAGTAAGATGATTCAGCAGAAGTGTGAATATATATCTTAGGTTAGCGGTTTTAAA
>JABUQX010074304.1:10000-12500 GCA_015478945.1 Trachelipus rathkii | reverse complement strand
TACGATAAATACTCTTTCTTTGTATAGCCTTTTTTTCATTATTAGTGTTGGTATGTTTATAAAAAGTATAGTGACTGTGGTTTTTTTCGCGAATTGTGATTCGTAAATAATTTCTCCCAAATGATTTAGATCGTTTCGTTTTAGTGCGGACACACGTCAGACATTTACCATATGTGACTATCCATTTTACTTGCATATAACTTTGAAGATAAAATAAATAAAAATAATATAGATAATGATAAGATAAAGACTTGTAAAAAGATTAATTATTACACCTATAATAAAATTATAGAAAATTAAATATATAGTATTACACTTACAGACATTAGTTAAATAAAAATAATAAGTATATATTATTTATATAAATATAGATTAAATGATTAGATTAAATTTTTTCATAGTTAAAATAAAAATTATTATTATATGGGGAATAAATAAAAGATATATTAAAAAAAAAATATGGGTGGAAACATGATAATTAATAATGTAATAGATTAACATTAGATATCTTCAAATAGACAATCATATAGAAGTTAAGTTTAAAATAGTTTCTGATAAATTGTAGTAAATATATTAGCTAGGTATTATTATAGATATGGCTTAATGATAAGTAAAACTCAGGTTGATTTTATTAAATTAAATGAATATATATACAGAATTGATAAAGATAAATCATAAATTAGATAAATAACTAGAATGATAAAGATAAATCGACAATGCCGGCAAAATATATAGAGAGGTAGACAAATAATTGAATAGGGTATAATTTATATTATAAATATATAATATATAAATCAAATAGTTAATATAATCATTTTAAGTTTAATTGAAACTCTCCTATTAATTTAAAACCAGAAGAAACACACACGAGTCACACGACTATAGATCTTTTATAAGACTTGGCAATTGTTTGCAAATAAAATATTATCTAAGATCTTCCTAGGTATAGTGACCAACCTTTTTACTTAGCCTAGACCTTTCCTTAAAAATGAAGTAAAAATCTTGGTTTTAAGACAAATTTTCGTTTTCGATATAACAAAAATTATTAGATGTTCTTGCTACGTAAGTCTATACGGCTAAAGGAAAAAAAGATTTTCAAACTGAAGAATGATTAAGAATATAGAAGCTTACCACAAGGATTTGAACATAATTACGAGGCTTATTTGACGCTTCAAATTGGATTTGAATATGACTACAGGTCTTATTTGGTATTTCAAAAAGAAAACATTCAAAAATTCATTAAATTTATTGCTACATTTATTTTTTTATTACTATCATCTTGTTAATTACTTTTATAGAAATAATATATTTATATTATTAAAATTATCCTTTCTTTTGCAGAGCTTTTAAACTTATTCTTATAAATTGGTCTAGACTGTGAAGCGGGGTACATATTGCTGAAGTTATGTAATAATATTTACTTCTATTTTCAGGAAATTTTTCTCATAAATGTTTTTTTTTTTTTGGACTGTGAAGGGTAAAGAAAATAAAAAAAAAAAAGAAAAATAAAAAAGACCAGAAAAAATGGAGGATAGTGATAGTAGTAGAAATAGGGGCAGTAGTAGACAATAGAAGAAGTAGTGATTTTGTGCAGCTGAAAAAACTTATATGAGAGATGGTGACTGGTACAATAAATATATAAATAAATAAGAATATATATATATATATATATATATATATATATATATATATATATATATATATATATATATATATATATATATATATATATATATTTATATATATATATATATATATATATATAGATATATAATATATATATATATATATATATATATATATATATTATATAGTTATATATATATATATATATATATATATATATATATAATATTTATATTTTTATATATGATATAAGAAGAAGAAGATAGTATATATATATATAAGGTTGTTATATATGTATAAATATATATATATATATATATATATATATATATATACAGTTAAAGCAGAAATATATATATATATATATATATATATATATAACTGTAAATATAGATTTATTTAAAGGCGTTTTCTGTATATTAGTTAAAATCTTAAGTCTTATTACTAATTACGCCTTAATTATATCTGTCACTATATGAAGAACATTGAACATATTTATATCAAATACACGCAGAATGCATTAAGCTTTAATTGTGAAGCGTCTGTAGGTAAATTTAATGTGGCAAAAGGAGTCTTAACGTCTCTGTAATACTATGACAATGATAGTTTTCACATTTAATCTCTGACAGTATAAAATTACAAATATATGTTTCCCTTTCAATACTTGCTTTGTTTTCTTTCTCACTATGTGTATGTGTTTGTTTCTCTATCTCTCGCACACACACATTCATTCTCCTCTCATTTTCTCTCTCCATATCTCCTTTTTCTTTCTTTCACTGTGAGTGTCTTTCTCTTTCTGCCAGTACTTGCTTTGTCTCTATTTCATTATATGTGTATTTTTTCTTTATCTCTCTCTCTCTCTCTCTCTCTCTCT
>JABUQX010074304.1:2500-5000 GCA_015478945.1 Trachelipus rathkii | reverse complement strand
CCATATACAAATTGAATAACCAAGAAGACATAACACATCCATGCCTCACTCCTCTATTAATATTAAACCAATCACTTTTGACACCATTTATTCTTACACACGCTTCACTATGGTCATACATACTTTTGGTTTCATTCAGAAGCCTACCACCAATACCATATATCACTAACACCTGCCATAGAGCTTCTCTATTAATTCTATCATACGCCTGTTGCAAATCCATAAAACCTAAATACAATTTATTCTTCTCCCTCATTTTCTCAATCATTTGTTTCAATGTAAAGATTTGATCCACACATACTCTACCACTTCTAAACACACCTTGTTCTTCACCAATTAGTCTTTCAGTCACTCGACGCACTCTTTCGAACAAAACACCAGTATATATCTTCCCAACACTCAATAAACTAATTTCCCTATAATACCTACTATTACCTTATTCCTCTTACCCTTAAATAAGAGTAATCCCTGGAGACTATACCCTCCATAAACGCTTTGTTGCACAATTTCCAAATGCAATCAACCACTATCTCGCCTCTATATATATATATATATATATATATATATATATATATATATATATATATATATATATATATATATATATATATATATATATATATATATATATATATACTTTATATTCGTAAATGAAAATTTATTTGAATACATATTTAAGAAATAATAATATCGATACGTAGGAAAATGATAAAAAAAAAGGAAAAAAAATATTGGAAGGCCTAAAATGCTAAAAGTACTTGCTAGTACTTTGCAAATTTTCAAGTACAAAAGGTGTAAGTACAAGTGCAAGTACACTGAGTTTTAGTACAAGTACTCCAAAAAATGTACTGAAGTACATGTACAAGTACTTGTACTTGAAGCTGTACAGCAGAGATATATATATAGTATATATATATATATATATATATATATATATATATATATATATATATAGTATATATATATATATATATATATATATATATATATATATTTCTTCTTTCATTTCATGTACTTTAAAGGTAATCTTCAGAGCTCTATTCCTTAATCTATTATCCGGAAATACTTTGATCGTTTTCACCTTATAAACGTTGAGAATCGGGGCATATCGGTCTTCTTTATTTGGGATGGCATCACTATGGATTTCCTATTCTCTTTGGCTATATGTGTATCTGTTCTTTCCCTTCAGGTTTTTCTCGTTAATATATATATATATAGTATAAGTAGTTATATATATATATATATATATATATATATATATATATATATATATATATATATATATATATATATATATATATATATATATATATATATATATATATATATATATATGAGCTGAGATGATCTCCTTAATTGTTAGCAAACAATTAATCTAATCATCTAGATTCATGCTAATAATACTGGGTGAAAAAGAAGATATATCCTTTTAATTCTTTATAAACATCCTTCTTTATTCTGATCATAGATATAATATAATTATTATTTTTAATAATAATCAGGAGTGGGCCACAGACCCTTTAAATATATTTTCGTGATTACATGATTCCATTAATTAAATTTAATATTTTAGAACGGTTTGCAAAGTGGAGACACTATTACTTTCATGGATCTACTAGTTCGTAATCACCAACCTTTTATTTTATATTTATCCGGATCAATTAATTTCTTTAATAAGAAACTTTACAAAAGATCACTTTTATGGGGAAATTAGCTATGATAACTTTCACCTTATTAGGATATATTTTTATATAAAATTGGCCGCCTTAGGAGTTAGGGCAAAGGCCATTAGTGTGCCCTCTCAGCTCGGATATCTTGGCTGAAATCCTTGTTCCTATTCCCCAGCTTGGGCCAAGAGTTTTCGCCGGTTCAAGGAACTACATTCTGATTGGCTAGTTTAATTTTAAATAAAAAAAACAATAACGCACATGATCTTATAATATGTAGGAAAATTTAGTTTACATAATACACATAACCTTCTCGAGGCATTTGACTACAAGCTTTTAGGATACGCATATACAGCTTGCTGGTTATACATTACAACTATTTTCTTTAAATACATGATTATATTAGGACCGAGGGTTAGAACTGACCCCGGTATATATATATATATATATATATATATATATATAGTAGTTATATAGAGATATATATATATATATATATATATATATATATATATATATATATATATATATATATATATATATATATATATATATATATATATATATATATAATATATGTATATATAGGGTATTTCTAAAGTTCGTTTGCAACGTTGGAGGGGTGATAGAGGAGGTGGAGATGACCTTTTTCAAGTGGTAAAATTCATGTAAGTCCATGGTTACCCCGGTAGGGGAAGCAGAAGAGGGCGTCATCCGTATGGAATAGTACTAATAATATTTACGTCAAGTTATCTTCACAAATAAACGCATTGCAATTTAATTTTCTCAAACTGTATTTCTTTCGAATATATATATATATATATATATATATA
>JABUQX010074303.1:0-25000 GCA_015478945.1 Trachelipus rathkii | reverse complement strand
TAAAGACGGAAGAGACCAAGAGTTTCAAAAAGAGCTTATAACCTAACAAAATAGTCTGGAGTATTTTTTGCAGAAGCAGAAATATGTGTATATATAATAAAAAACAAAATACATGAACATAATTGCTGTTGCAAAAATTGCAGAAAACGAAATTAAAACGGAATGATTATATTTTGTCGTCAAAGTAAAGGAACCAATTATGTATTAGAGAATATAGGGGGATTAAGGGCAAGAGGCTGGTTTTGAAAATTTTCATTTACATGCAGGCTAAAATGGGACTTAAACTGCTGGCTCCGAAAATTTGTCTATAAAAAGTGTTGCTAAAAGAAAAAGTATTATGGTTAGTACATAGTTGTAATAGAAATATGAAATCTGTAACCGAAATTGGTAAAGACTGAATTTAATTTCTCCGATATAAACTAAATTACTTGAACAATAGGGACATTGGTGAAAAGATGAACGACAATGATAAGTTTTTACTACTTCTCCTACTTGTATTTTGTAATTATCTTTACCATACGGTTTAAATATTACGCACGGGCGGGTTCATTGCGGCGGTTTCCGCAGCCGGCGGTCGCGCTTGCGGGCGCTCTTGCGTTGGGATTCACGTGATCTACAGATAAATCTAGTGAATACATTAATTAATCTATTCAGTGAAATTAATAATATATTCCTCAAATGTAAGTATTTATTATTAAATATGATATACACTTAGTAAAAAAATAAAACACACTTTTAATACAAATCCAGAGAACTTGTGCACGCTAAACAGCTAAAACGGACTGAATGAGTGTTTAAAATGAGTTTGGGTCTAAAAGATAATTTAAAACACACCTGCTCAAATACAAGTTTGAAGAAACTAAGCTAATTTTCATCCAATCACAGGTAATGCTTAGTATGAAAAAACATTGTTCTTTACATACCTTAAACTAAAACCAAAAAGGGATAAAATAATTCTCGACCAATCACATGCCCGGTCATATAGATATAAGGATTACTCCATCCATTCACAAGAAAGGAAAGCATATCCTTTTAACCTGCTTAAAGGATCTTACCGATCCAGCATGTTTCAGTTTGAAAATTATTTATAAAAATAATAATAACATTGATTCTCGATTCTTTTCTATATAGTGGAATTACCTTTTGACCTGGTATTATGCTTAAATCAACCCCGGGATACAAAAAGATTATCCTAATTTTAGGCTAACTTTAGGCCTAAAGTAGTTATATCAACACATTTTCAGAAAGAGCTCAGTTCCGTATCTGTAAGGAGTGTACGTTGGTAGGACCATGATGGTTTTTTGTTTGTTCCGTGTAATTGTCAATGTACGATAGATAATAATAATAAAAGTAATAAATAATAATAATAATAATAATAACGAATAATAATAATAATAATAAATAACTAATAATTAATAATAATACATAATAATAAAAATAAATAATAATAAAGAAAGAAAAATCTGATTATTTAAAAAAACTGTTGAAAAATATGTTATAGAGAGTGTGAATTTAATATAATATGTAATGGAGATTATTGTATATTTTAAATAAAAAAACATAGAATAACATTTAATTAAAATACACCTCGTATGTTAGGTTAACAGAGAAGAACTTATTTTGCATAGCTGGGCATGCCGCAACAAGTAGTTTGTGCCCACTAAAAAAGAAATGATAAAAACTTTGCAAAGCAGTAGTCATTAAACAAAACGTGATATGGCCTGGTTTGTTTAGAGGCTGAAATAGGGTCTTGCCTTACTATTTACTGATTTATTGCTTTAGAAGGTACGTAAAATATAGTTTTACTTAAAGGGCAAATTCATAAAATTTCCCAGGTTCTGTTAAAAAATTATTTTAAAAACTTTGAAAGTAATATCAAAAATTTAAAACAAAAAAGAACCTCCTAATCACAAAGAGGAAATGAAAAAAATAAGTAAAAAAATAAAATAAAAAGTATATCTAATTGCATCCAAAAAGAATAAATTGATAATATATTATAGAAGTTTTAAAGTCCGAAAACTTTGAAAAAAAATAATTCTAAGTATATAATTTGATATGAGTAAAATATTCATCTTACATAATATAATAACAATTAAAATGTGATTCATATATATTATATGTCATACAAGTTAAAACTTATTTGATTGATCTAGTTTTAAACAGCTGTATATTTTTAATAAAACAGAGTGCGGCGCGTGTGTGTGTGTGTAGTGAATGTTTGTGTGTGTGTGGGGGTGTAAGTGAGTGGTGTCTAAGGGTGAGTGTAAGTGCATATGAGTGTGTGTGTATATGGGGCAGGATGGTTCTATGGGTGAGTGTAAGTGTCTATGCGGAGAATTGTAAGTGTTTAGTGATGCGGTGTAAGTGTCCTATGGTTGGGTGTATGGGTGTATAAGTGTCATAATGAATGTAATATTAATAGGCATGAAGTAAATGGCACCTAGAGTTATAATAATAATAATGAATTTAAAATTAAAAATAAAATAATAAATAATAAAAATAAAATAATAAAAATTAATTAATAATAATAATAATAATAATAATAATAATAATAATAATATAATAACCATTATAATAATAGTAATTGAATAGATAATTTTTAATGAATAAATAAAAAATTAAATTAAAAATAATAATATAACAATAATAAAAATAAAAATATAATAATAATTAAATAGTTAAATTAAAGATAAAATAAAAATAAAAATTTATAATAATAAATAATATTAAAGATAATAATCATAAAAAATTAATAATAAAATTAATTAAATAAAAAAATAATAATAAATGAAATAAATAATAAAATTTTAAAAAATAAGAAGTATTGTAACCAAAATAAAAAAAATTTGTATAAAAAAAATAAAGGGGTGGAAAAACATAATAGTTAATAAATATATGAGGTTAAGCAGTAAAGCAGATTTATGTAAAGCAGTTAAAAACAAAAGCCCATACTAATTTCTTGTTTCTATTGTTAAATACACAAGCCGGTATTGATTTACTGTTTTACTGTTATGAGGGTTGTAAAGTGAATGTATGAGCTTTTGATTTGCTTACTTTATTATAGGAAGTTAAAGTACTTTCAAATGCAACCGCCTGTCTTATAGCGGAGTAAAAACAAAAGCCTACTAATCCCTTGTTGGCTATGTCAAACAGTCGTTGATGATTTTTACTGTTTTGACTCTTTTTAAGTATGGTAATGTATGAACATAATGTTAATAAAATATAGAGTTAAAGCAGCTAAAGCGTAAAGATACAAAAATGCCTTTACTAATTCCCTTTGTTGCTAATGCAACTGCGTTATTGTATTACTTTTACTGCTTTTTTAAGGTATTTGTAATGTTATGACATAACGTTATATTAAATATATGAGTAAAAGGCAAGCAGTAAAGCATAAAACAAAAGCCCCTTTTCTCCTTCTTGTGCTTCCATTTCTCCCCTCATTCTTTTTTCATTTATTTATATTAGTAATTAAATTATTTAAATAGATTTCTAATTTTAATGTTATTGCTCAGCTTCCTAAGGTTTGGAGTGTTGAACTACACGACCTCTCAGTTACTCGATATCTGAATCAATTTCGTTGAAATTAAGTCGCTTGATGGGCGTTTAGCGCCCAAACGCTCTCTGGATACCGTTCCTTGATCCATGCCTCATTTGATTATAAGATAAAGAATGTATATATATATATATACTATAAGTATATATAGTATATATATAATCAATAGTATTTATATATATATATATATATATATATATATATAATATATATATATATATAATTATATAATATAATATATATATATATACATATATATATATTATATATGTGCTGTTCTATCGTTAATTAAAAGAGGCAGCTACGTGGGTGTATGTATCTCAGGTGAGGTGTATGTATCTATGGCCGGGTGGTTGGTGAGGGTAGGTGTGTGTTGTGTATGATTATGGATACTCCCGTATGTGTCTAGGGGGTTATTGTGGTGTGGTAGGTGTAGGTGATGGCGTAAGTGGCCTTGGAAGGGATGATTAAATTATGTTGTTTATACAAAAGTTTGCCTAGCGGGTTGTGTGTACTAAATAGCCAAGCGGTTAGTGCGTGTGTGCATAAGTTGTCATAGTGTTGTGTAGCTGTGTTCGATGTAGGTGTGAGCTAAGGTTGTATGTATCTAGGGTGGGCTTATGTGTGTATAAGTGTAGGTGTATGTGTGAGCTAGGGTGGTGTATGTATCTAGGGCGGGGGTTTATGTGTGTATAAGTGTCATAGTGTGTGTAGATGTAGGGTGTGAAGCAGGCTTTGGTGTATGTATCCATGCAGGGTTGGTTAAGGGTGGTGTGTGTGTAATATATTGGCGAGGTGTATGCTGTCTAGGTCATGAAGTGTGTTTGTTGTGTGTGTAGGTGTGAGTGTGACGCGAAAGTTTTCTATGGGGTGAAATATTGGTTTGTATGGTGTCGTATAAGTAGCCTAGCGGGTGTTATGTGTGTGTATAAGTAGCCCAGCGGGTGTGCGTGTGTGTCGTGTGTGTATAAAGTGTCATAAGTGTGTGTAGGTGTAGGTGTAGGTGTAGGTGCTGAGCTAGGGTGTATGTTATCTAGGGGAGGTGTATGTGTGCTTATAGATGTGTAAGGTGTAGGTGTGAACTAGGGTAGGATGTATTTCGTATTATCTAGGGTTGTTTGTGAGGTGGTGAGTAATGTATTAAAGTGATCATAGCTTTGTGTGTAGTCGTAGGTGTAAAGTCTGGGGTTTTGTATGCTATCTTTTATGGACATTAATGAGATATATATGTTTTAAGGGTAGGTGTGTAGTATAAATATAAAGAGGAGTTTACAGTGATCTAAAAAAAAAAACTCTATCCCAAACATCTCTAGAAAGTTATGGTGTTGTGTGTGTGATATGTACGAGCATAGTTTGCTCGTGGAGTGTTATAGTGTCTACTGGGGGGTGTATGTCGTACGAGTTATAATGACTAGCCTTACGCGAGAAATGTGTAGAGTGTGGTAATTAATATCGAACGACTAACGAAGGTGCTCCCGGGTTTAATGTCGTGTGTGCCCGGGTGTGTTGTGAGTGTGACTCAAGTATGTTATTTATGGTATGTGTGTGTGTATGGATGATAGTGCACTCTTACTCTTTCTCTCTCTCTTTGTTATATATTATAATATTTTTATATTAATCATATATATTATATATATATATATAACCCAATAAAATTTTATATATATATATATATAATACTATAGTATATTAAAATATATATATACTATTACTTTTATAATTATATTAACCTAAAAGTGGGAATATATATTATATAATCTATATATATATATATATATATATATATATGATCTATAATACTATATATAATTATATATCTATATATATAATCTATATATTATATATATATAAATCGAGATGCACTTTTTCTAAACTTTTCTTATAAAATATCGAAATAGCTAATTTCCATTAAATTTTGCTGACTCCATAAAACTCTCTGATTGATAAATAATGTAATTGAGATTAAAATGTGTCAGGTATAAATGCATCACTTATGAGAGTTATCCCCTAAATTTCTGTTTTTAAGCTCCAATACAAGTTTGCCAATGTGGTTAGGGGGTCGAGGTATCCAGTTCGTGTTCTGATGATTGACTGAGTATATAGAAGAAGGGAAAGATGGGGAGGAGAGTTCTTGATCTGCACAATGAATATATTCTGCATTTGTCTACAATTTGCGCTGCCAGAATATGATTTTCGCTTTCGCCAAAAATGTGAGTGAGGAAGTATGATGCGTCTCAAAAACTGCATAGATGCGTGAGAAAAACATTATGCGCAAACCGCTAAAAACCTGGTCATTTACATATGGCTAAAGAGTAGGATATTTAAATGAGCAAAGTGGTGACCACACCTTAAAGAGGGACCAAGGCGTTTGTTGGTAAACCTCTAAAATCTTGTAATATTGTGGTACCTGTGAAACTTCCAGAATGAGACCTAAGAGCAACTATATATATATAATATTATATATATATAATAAATAATGATATATATATATATATATATATATATATATATATTATATATAGTATTTGCATCTATTAAATTATATAATATATATATTTATATATATATAGTAATCAATGTCTAAAAATTATATTTTTGAAATAATAATAAAATATATATACTTCTGTGATAAAAACAAATAGATATATAAAGATAAGCTGCAATATAATATGTGGAAAAATAATTTTTAAACATGCTAAATGTATAAGGAATAATCATTAAAAGTCTAGTGAAAAATGAGATACGGAATTAGTGAGAAAGATTATATACTCCAATTGCTTATGAGAGTAGGTCATGCACAGACAGATAATATTCTAGTAACACTCTGTGAATGTGAAATGTTGCAGACGCATACGGTGAATGGAACGGGGTAGGAGGGATGGACTGGAATGATGGATAAGCAAGGTGTGTGTGTGTGTGGTATAAGATCTTGTCAGAATGAGTGTTGCAGAGGTGGATATTAAAATACATTCATGATCCTATGTGAAATAATCGGTCCACTCTCTGAATAAAAAAGGTTTATATTACTAGTTGATTAATAGAAAAAATGAAAAAAAAAACACAAAAAAAAAAACGGTCAGACGGAAAAACGCTCGAACTCGACGCTTCAGAACTAGTCAACTTATTGCAAATTTGCAACATCTGTCCTTAAGGTAAATTCGTTGGTGAAACTCGCGAGAACGCTCCTTAGGGGGGGGGGGAGGGAAATATATTCGAAAAAATAAAAATTAATAAAAAAATATATAATTAAAAAAAAACACCCATGAAGGTAGCTGTTCCATTTAGTATTAAAAATAATATATATCATTAGGGAATACAGCGATTTGCTCGATACGAACTGAGTCAGATAGGCTTCAACCCTGTAGTTACACAAATATACTACTTGTTAGGCTCGTTGTTATATATTCGACGATATAAAAAAAAAAAAAAAAAAAAAATAGAACTATGAATTTTTAACTAATCCCTTATTTATTAAGTTTCCTAATATATTCCTAACAATCGGTAATATGTTTTACTGTAGGTGCTGCCGTTCTAAAGATACATGATGTCAGCTTTAACGCCAATTGAATAAATCAATCAGTAATATATAATATATAATAACATATATATATTACTAATATAAATATATCGATTAGAATTTATATAATATATATATAATTATTATAAATATATAGATATATAATAAATATAAAATAATATATAATAGTATTTATTGTATACATAATACATGTAGTATTCCAATAAGCTGGCCCAAAAAAATAATAGCAATACTGGTAAAAGTGTA
Organism: Trachelipus rathkii; assembly: GCA_015478945.1. NCBI lineage: Eukaryota > Metazoa > Arthropoda > Malacostraca > Isopoda > Trachelipodidae > Trachelipus > Trachelipus rathkii. Next base: position 17,663 of record JABUQX010074303.1, on the reverse strand, counting down.
GGTTAATATAACAGTCAATAACGTTCGAAATTATATCTATCTTTTTTAAACTCTATTTATATGATTTCTTTTTATGAAAGTTATAAACACTTTTTCATTCTTAATTGAAAAGTTAACTTTCTGCACATCTAATTATATGCGTCTGAAGATTAAATTAAACGAACTAGTTTATTTTTTTGCAAAGGCTAATCTGACAACAGTTTTGCTAAAGAATACAATAGATAGTATTTCTTTCGGAGAATCCTCTCCAGGTTCGCTTTCTGCAAAATCTAGTAGAGCCTTAGATATTCTAAATGTTTCTAACTTAACATAGATTTATAGTGTTTTTAGTGTTTACATTTATAATTGTTTAAAGAAAAAGGGTGTTTTGAGTAGAGTTACCGATATAATATATTTTCTATATAAACGCGAGTGCTCAAAGAAAATGATATTTGAGATACCTCAAGGTCATACGTCGCATATACGTCGCATTTTTAACGCATTTTTAAGACTTAGAATAAAGTTTTGTATTCATAAATATAATATTTATTCCCATTAAATGAATATATATATTTATTTTGTTATAAAGTATCTTTTCATATATAATTATTAGTTAAATTGTATATTGCTTTAAAGAAATAATATTGTACCCTGCATAAAATAAGTAAGCTAATCATTTTCGTTGATAGAAAACTGAATTAATTAAAAAATCACAATAGCAAGGAAAAATTTTTTTTATCGATTTAGGTAAGAGTAAAAAAAGCGTTTATTTAAACTTGTATTAAATATGTTTTCTCATTGTTTTATCATTATAATGTATTACTGAGTGATATAATCTTTATTATTTTAGCATTTTTGTATCATATTTTATAAAAATTAGTGTTTATATGGCATTTAACTTAAAGTCTACGACCTATGTTATAAAAACTGTTATAAAATGCATTTACAGGCGGTTTTCTTTTGCTTTAAGCCGACTTTTTAAAGTTTCGAATGTAAAAGAAACTGAACTTAGGTGTACAAGAGATTCAGGTATAATAAAATTCTAATAAAAATTATAAATTGATTATTACGCTTAACTTTAGGGCAGTGAAAGCTTTTCTTACAACTGAAGAGTTTGTTTTAATAAAAAATTCTATCAGGATGAAAACGAGTTTTATTCCCTTCTTATAGGATAAGTTTAAAAGGGTTATAAACACTTAGTTGACCGGTTCTAAGCCTCGAAATACAATCAACAGCGTTTCACATGCCTCTAGTTTGGAAAAGAAGGCGGAGCTTCAACAGAGAAAGGTGTATCCCGAGTACCTGTTAGATAGTAACTAGATACTTAGGGCCCCTTAACGTATAAACCGAAGTATTACGAGGAGCTGTCGAAAAGAACACCATCAACCACAACTTGTGAAGTGGAGGGATAAGAAAAACAAATAACTCTCTCAGCACTCCTGCCACTTCAGCTTTATTCCAAAAATTAATAAAAAGATTTTACAAATAAATACGCATTTTCTTTTATTCCAAGAGTAACTAAAATAGGAACTTGTCCTTTTAAAAAGGGAGTTAAACCGATATATATCGAACAACACGATGTAATCGATAGTTGCGATAAGTTCAAGCAATTAGTGGGCTTCAAAGTTGCCATAACAGTTTTGTTTTAACTAAAGGAATACCCAATATTAAATCGCAAAGATGGAAAGAGTCAGGGTCTCTCGGCCTCACCGTCGGCTCGAGCCCTTTAAAAAATAATTAAAAAAAAAATTAACATATAAAAATTAACATGATAAAAAAAAGCAACTTGTGATAACTCTAGCGCTCCTTCTATTGGAGTTTTAGCTAACACGTGACACTGCAGGGTTGAACGAGTAGCGTTCGGCGATTTTCGATATCATGTCTTTTTATGTAACTTCCTTTTAAAGTAGTGACACTTATATTATATATAATATATATATATATATATATATATATATATATATATATATATAATATATATTATATATATATATATATATATATATATATATATAATATATATAGTGATATATATATATATATATTATGTGTTAAACTAAAGAGTACCCGCATGATATCTCTAAAATAAGATCGGACAAGAAACTAAGTAACATATAAGGGAATCATGCGTAAGAAATTTGTATGGAAAATGAAAAAAAAAATTATATATTTTTTATTTTTTCATATCTCCAAAACCACGATAGGTAACAAGAAAACTAATAATATATATGGATTCAGCGTATGAAATTTGTATGACAAAAAGGGATCTTTTTTTAACTAAAAGAAAACCCTAGGGTAAACCGCAAGGTGCAAAGAGTCGGGGTCTCTCGGCCTCCTGGGGGGACGACGGGGCACTTCGTCCCCTCTGTCCACCGTCGGCTTCGAGCCCCTAAAAATTTTTTAAAAATTTCATAATGTTACAATTCCAAATTTGTTATTAGCATATAAAAAATCCTTTTTTTTTCATACAATTTCATACGCTGATTCCATATATTTTATTAGTTTCTTGTACCTATCTTAGTTTTTGAAATATTTCATTAAAAAAAATCATTTTACATACCAAATTTCAATACGCCGATTCAAATAATGTTATTAGTTTCTCTTGTAACCTATCCTTAAAGTTTTAAACAGATATGCATATGGGTACTTTCTTAGTTTTGGCCTATATTATATTATTATATATAAATATTATATATATATCTTATATATATATATATATATAGTAATATATATATATATATTATTATATATATTATTAATACTTATATAATATATATATTTATATATATAATTATTATATATATATATATATATACGTTATATATATATATATATATATATATATATATATATATAATATATATTATATATACCTATATATTATATATAATATTATATATATATATATATATATATATACTATATATATATATATATATATATATATATATAATATATATTATATATATATATATACCGTATATATATAATTATAATTTTTTAAAACACAAGAGTATATTCATAATTATGCTAGAGTTGGTGTAGGTAGAAATAGTATGATTGGTATGAAAAGTATGATTAATTTTCTGTTGGTGAAGAAGGAGATGTTGAAGTATGTGCTGGAAGTTAAATCAGTAAGGGGATTAGGGATGGGATTATCGGATCAATATGTTGTTTTATGTAACATTAAGTTAGTGGGTGCTTGGATAAAGAGGAAAGTGATAAGGAAGGAAGTGGGAAGAATTAAGAGTTAGATGTTAAGTGAACAAGGTAATAAAGATAAGTATTTAAGAGCCCTTGCAAAGAAATCAGATGAATGTGAACAAGTTGAAACTGGAAAAAATCTGGACGCAAATTAAGAAAGCGTTTGTTAGTAGTGCAAGAGAAGTATGTGGAAGTCCTAAAGTAGAAAGTAGCGGGTTAACAGTGAGTGATGGAATGAAGAGATGATACAAGCGATTACAAATAAAAAAAGAAACGTAGTTGAATGTACTAAAAGCCAATAATGAGGTCTCAAAAGAAAGGTGATTGGAATTTTATAGGGATAAAAAAAAAGGAAAACTAAAAGGAGGAAAAAATAAGGTCAATGAACAGTTTTGAAGGAGGATGAATAGGGACTTACAAAGGAATAGGAAACTCTTCTGGAAAGAAGCGCGAAAGGTTAAGAATGCGAATAAGGGGAATCAGCTTTGAATAATGAATAGGGTTGGTGCTCTCCCAACTAATGAAATGAATGTGAAGAGAGTGTGGAGGGAAAACTTTGAAAATCTGCATTCCATTGGCAGTAATGAATAGGTTATGGTGAATGTGTGTGGGCTTGGTGGTGCAAGAAGGAAGATATTTTGAGAATGGGGTAATTAGTAAGGGGAAGGCTAAATGGGAAGAGTCGGGAAAAGTTCGAAGATGGTAATCCTTGCAGACATAGATGGAATTAAGCTATTACATGATCAAGACGGAGGTGAAGCGGTGATTAAATGGATTTGGATAGTTGTGTACACAAAGCGTTTTATGGAAGGTATATTCCCAAAAGGATTGGAGAGAAATCAGTATAGTACCGTTTCATAGAGGGTAGGGGAAAAAACGGGGAAATTATAGGGGCAATAAGTTTATTGAGTATTGTAGGGAATATATATGCTGCATTTTAGTTGAAAGAGTGCCTAGAGTAACAATTGGTGAAGATTAGTGAAGAACAAGGTGCATTTAAAAGTGGTGGATCATATTTTTACATTGAAATAAATGATTGAGAAAATGAGAGAGAAGAAGAATAAATTGTACTTAGGTTTCATGGGTTTGCAACAGGCTTATGATAAGATTAATAGGGAAACTCTATGGCAGGTTTTAGTGACATATAGTGTTGGTGGTAGGCTTCTGAGTAGAGTCAAAAGTATGCATGACGACAGTGAAGCGTGAATAAGAAAAATAAAGTTGAAAAGTGATTTGGTTTAATACTTAATAGCGGAGTGAGGCAGAATGTGTTACTGTCCTCCTTGGTTATCAATAGAAAGCTGGTGGGTTATGAAGAATTAAAGTTAGGGATCGTAAGGAGAAGGTGTTAGAATGATGGAGAATGGAAGAGAGTGGACGATGCCCTACTTATTATATGAGGATGATTTTGTTTTGTGTATCAAATCTGAAGAGAGTTTGAGGTAGAGGGGTTTTCCAAGGTGTGTATAAGGAGGGGTTTGAAAGTTAACGTAGATAAGAGTAAGGTTATGGTAGCGAGTAAGGACAGTCCTCGATGTTTTGTAAGTTGATGTTAGACTAATGAAGCAAACCGAAAGAAAGTGTCCTGAAGTTTAAAATATTTTGGATATCGCGTTGATGGAAAGGGAACGGATTATGCAGAGTATTGTAGGAAAGCTTTGAATGGTAGGGTGTTGTCTTGGTGCAATTAATACTTGGTGGATGTAAAGGACCAAGTCTTAAGTGCGCTAGGGTTTTGCATGAGGGTATGTTATTACCTGTGTTAAAGTATAATATTGAAACTATGGTCTGGAATAAGAGGTATAGTTCTAAGTTACAATATATAGTAATGAACGCATTAGGAAGTTGTGTGGTATGAAGAAAGAGTAAATGAGAGAATAAACGAGAGTACATTGAGATGGTTTGGTCATATGAAAAGTATGGATGATAATCGTTGATTAAGCTGATGTTATAGTGGTGAATTTGCTGGAATCGCACCGCTTGGAGCGCGCCGAAAAAAAAAAAGCTGAGTTGAGTCAGTAAGGAATGCCTGAAGGGAGGAATGTGAGTTTTGGCAGAGGGGAGAAGTTAGGTGCATAATAGACGGAAGAAAAAGTGGATTGAGTCAGTAAAGAAATGCCTAAAGGAAAGGAATGTGAGTTTGGCAGAGGGGAGAAGAAAATTGCTTAATAGAAGTGAATGGCGGGGTTTTGTGAGGGGGTATGGTTGTGGGCCTTGCTCGGGGAAAGAACCATACATTGGCAAGGCTGCCGCTGTTGACGACATCCGTCGGCAGTCCCCGTGAAACCCTAGGGCGGATTTTTTTTCTGACTGTTTCGGTTTCTCATTTAAGGTTAAAAAGGGCAGGTACGCGCTGGGGCTTCTTTTCGAACCTGCGTCATATTCTTCTAACTCACTTCCCTGTTTCGGTATATCCTACATCACCTCCACCCACCACCCCTCCAGTCCTGGGGATAGGAGGAAGAATGATGATGATAATGATGAATATATTCTCATGATATTATATATATATATATATTATATTATTATATATATATTAATATTATATATATATATATATTAATATTATATATATATATATATCGTATCACTATATATATATATATTATATAATATATAATAATCTATACATATATATATTATATATACTGTTACATTCTAATTTAACATCTAATCCAAATTCATTATAAAAATAATATAAATTATCATCATGAATATATGAAGGTGATTTTTCTACGTGGATAAGTAGAAAGAAAGTTTAAAGAAAATAATAAACGTTTTCGGAACATAAACAACATTTGGAATTACTTTATGAATCTTTTCAAGCTCAATAATTAAGAATTGGCGATATAACAATTTTAAAATAGTATAATAAGTAGCGTTTAAGATTCAGGTGACCACTGTTATTAAAAACTATCGAATATACTACATAAAACTTAATAGAATTTTTGAAAGATCATCGAACATTGTAATGCTGGAAAATGAATAAGAAATTAAATGAAGGGCGATAAAAAAAATAAAAATAAATAAATAGGTTTTGATGTACGACAATTCCTCGCGTTCCCCCAAATTTCTGAAACATGAGCCGCCCAATATTTTGGCTCGCCAGATATCTTGAAAAGAACGACCCTGTATCATATGGAATGAAAAATTATTTTTTTCTTAATTTATTAACGTAAATGCATGGCACACCAAGGGTTAATACTACTGGGGCTTTCGCCCTCGTACCACCCGACCCGTGAGTGCTGGGTGAGAATACATTTTTAAAAAAATATAAAAAAATGTAGTTTTTTAATTAATCAAAAAAAATTTAAATCATATTTTTAAATAGTAAACCTTAAAATATTGAAATTATTATAAATAGAAAATCGTTTAACTTTTATGGGAACATGTTCTTAAATTAAAGTTGGCAAAATGTAAAATGGTAAGTTTTTGGAAAACTATTAGATTACGAATCTATTTTTTTTATGTCCCACATAAATTTTTTTTATGTACCAACATAAACTATTGAATATTAAAAACCTGCTTTTTATGTCACAACATAAACTATTAAATTTTAAAATTCTATTTTTTATGTTCCACATAACTATTTTTTTTAGGTCCCAACATAAACTATTAAATATTAAAAACCTATTTTTTTTATATCCCAGCATAAATTATTAAATATTAATAATCTACTTTTTATGTTCCACATAAATTATTTTTCAAATTCCGAACTAAAGCTATTAAATGTTAAAAACCTATTTTTTATGTTCCAACATAAACTATTAAATATTAAAAATATATTTTTTATGTCCCACATGAACTATTTTTTTGTCTCAACATAAACTATTAAATATTAACAACCTGTTATTTTTATGTCCCAACCAAAATTATTAATTATTAAAAACTTGTTTTTTGCGTATCAAAATTTAGGATTTTATTTGAAATGCTATTGTAAAGATTGCTCATTAACGATTTTGAGATGATAAAATGATATCTGTTATAGCTATTTAAAAAGTCAAAGCTTCCTGACAAATTTTAAATATTATTTTGGATATCTATTATATAGATAAATAACAAAACATTAATCCTGTTTACAACTTAGGTAAGGGTTCGATTTAAAATTGAATTGTGGGCTGGTTTAGTTATAAAACAACTTGAATATCTATTACACAAGACTAACATACCGACAAATTTTATATATTAAATTTGATATCTATTGTAGATAGCTAGCAAGATTTTAAACATTTTCACGGTTTATAAATATTAGGGAAGGATTCAATTTAAAAATATTAAGCAAAATATTAAGGAAAATATTTCCTTAAAATATTAAGGAAATATTTATAAATATTAAGGAAGGATTCGATTTAAAATTGCATTGTGGGCTGGATTAGTTATGAAAGTTAATTTAAATATCTATAACACAGGACTAATATAACGACGAATTTTAAATATTAAATTAGATATCTATTGTAAATAACTAACAAGACTTTAAACATTTTCACGATTTATAAAAATTAGGGAAGGTTTCGATTTAAAATTGCATCGTGGGCTGGATTATTTATAAAAGTTAACGAATATTTATAACACAGGATTAACATACCGACATATTTTAAATATTAAATTAGATATCTATTGTAAATAACTAGCAGGACTTTAAACAGTTAATTTGAATATCTATTTCACAGGACTCGCATACCATTGTAATGTCTCTAATAAATGTAACAGTGGGAGAGGTTGGAAAACCAGAAAAATCTATTAATTTAATAGATATGCAGAGTATAAACGAAGGCTTGGAGGTAAACTGTTTTTCATTATTATTTTTGAGTGAATTTTTTAGCAGATTTTTGAGTCATTTTTTAAGTAAATTTTGTTTTGAGTGATTTTTGAGAAATTTTGAGTAAAATTTGAATAGTTTTGGACAACATTTTAGAATAAAATAATAATTATTACTTAATTATTAATTATTATTTAATTATCAATTAGAATATATAAATACAAATTTAAAATAAATTGAATTTGTAAATTGAAATTAAATATTTTAAAATAAATATAAGCGAAATTTAATATGGAAATAGAAATTAATTTATTTAAATTAATGAAATAGTTACTAAAAATATTCAATATTTTAATAAAATTTTATTATATTCATAAATTTCTTTAATTTTTTCATTTTTATTAAAATTTTATTATTACTGAGTTTAATTAATAAATTTTTTAACATATTAATGAGAAATTTAATTGTTCTTGCATTAGCAACTTTTTAAAATATTATTATTATTATTATTATTATTATTATTATTATTATTATTATTTTTATTATTATTATTATTATTATTATTATTATTATTATTATTATTATTATTATTAAACAACTATGTATTATTAATTATGTATTAACATGGTTTTTTTATTATTATTATTATTATTATTTATTATTATTTTATTATTTAATTATTATTATTATATTTATTATTATTTTATTATTATTATTATTATTTTATTATTATTATTAACGGTTAATACTATTATTCATTATTATTTATTATCTTATTATTTGTTATTTTATTTTTTAATTTAATATTATTATAACTATTATTAATTATTTATTTATTTATTATTATAATTATTTATTTTATTTATTATTTAATTTATTATATTAATTTATTATTATTAACTGATTAAAGTATTATTATGTGTTATAGATTCTTCTCTTTTGGTATTATAATTGGGATTCATCTCTTTGTTATTAATTTCTTTTTATTGTTATTCTTTGTTATAATTATTTATTTTTATTATTATTATTATTTATTATTATTTTATTTATTATATATTCAAGAAAGTGTTGAATGGACCTAAAGATATGAACATTATTGCATAAAGTGGTGAAAAAAGCCAACTCTCAAGAACATTCAATCATCATTCAAATTTTGTATCAATTGAAACAAGACCAAGAACAAGAAATTGAACATGAACATGGACAAGAAAATGAAAAAGAACATGATCAAGAAAATAAAATGGAACATGGACAAGTAAATGAAAAAGAACATGAACAAGAAAATGAAATAGAACATGAACATAACAAGAAATACAAGACCAGAACTGAAAAAGAAAATGAAAATAAACAGAACAAGAGAAAGAAAGTAAATAAAACATTCAAGAAAAGGTGAATGGAGTAGAAAAATGACACGGTTTTGTTTATGAATGAAATGGAACACGAAAGCATAAACCAGAAAAATTTAGCAGAACATGAAACTATAAACAAGAAAAGTGCAATAACAACACGAAGATAAGCAAAGAAAAATGAATAGACATTGTGCAGAAAATGTAGTAGAAACATTGTAATAGTAATACCAGTACAAGGATAAATATAAATAGAAGATATATCATTACATCAGATACGAATTATGAATTTTTAAAGAAGTGAAGTAAAAGCAATGACAGTTGATGAAGAAGATCGAAACATGACATTCTCATGCAGTTATGTATAGTATATGATATGTTAGTAGCTATAGCTAGTAGTAGTTATAGTAATGTAGCTAGTTAGATAGTTTAGCAGTTCAGTCGAATATGCGACGAACGATCAGTATAAGATTAAGAGCTCAATTTACATTTTTGAGTGTTGTATTAATAAACATCATTTATTCTTTAATCTATTTTTGGCGAACTTCTGTATAATAAAATAAAAACCTCAAGTCAATGATTTAGAGGGCATTCCTTTTTTATTATTTATTATATTATTATTTATTTATTTAATTATTATTATTTATTATTATTTATATTATTATTTATTTTATTTATTAAATTATTTAATTTATTAATTATGTATTATTTATTTATATATCTATTTATTATTATGTTGATTATTATGATTATTATTAGTTTATTATTATGTATTATTTTATTATTTTTAATTTATTGATTATTATTATTATAATTTATTATTAGTTATTATGTATTTATTTATGTATTTTAATGTATTATTTATTATTATTATTGATTATATTATTGATTTATTATATTTATTATTTTTAATTATTATTGTTAGTTTATTGATTTATTATTTTTATTATTGAAAATCTGGTCAAATATTTCTAAAACACATATTAAACACTAGGTTTCAAAGTTATTATTACCCTCATAAGCCTCTACAACCATACTTTTCTCCAAAACACTTATCAATTTAGGTATGTAGGATGTTGATTAATTAATTTTTATGTTATTATTATTATTATTTATTATTATTATGGTTAGTGGATTATTATTTGTTATTATTATTATTTATTATTATTAATTATTATTATTATTTTTTTTTTTATTAATTAATTATTATTTTTATTAATTATTATTATTATTATTATTATTTATATTATTATTATTAATTATTATTATTAAATTATATTATTATTATTATTATTATTATATTATTATTATTATTATTATCATTATTATTATTATTATATTAATTATTATTATTATTTTTTACAATCATCCGGTTAGCACATTGTTTTTAGTTAGCCTTTCGTATCAACTGGGTTCAAGTAATATCCCAATTACAATAAACATAATTAATAAATTATAATAATAATATTTTTAATATTTAATTAATAATAATTAATTAAAAATTAATAATAATAATTTAAGCATAATATTAATTAAATAAGAACAAAAAATAATAATAATAATATAATAACATTTATTAATTTATCGATCTGAATAGAAAAATTTTATTTTGTTATTACAGTTAATCAGCTCTGTATTCTGATGGCGCTTTTAGCATTGGGGCATTATCATTCTATATTAATTGATTTATTATTATTATTATTATTTTTATAATTATTATTATTATTTTATCATTATTATTATTATTTAATATTTATTATTAATATTTATATTTTAAATCTATTTATTATTATTAACTTTAATATTATTTACTTGCCAATAAAACTGGATCAAGAATTAATATTTTGTCTGATTATTTTATATGTGGTTTGTTTATCCTTCGCGGGATCATGGAATGTCTAATTAATCAAATTTATTTGATTTTAATCATTATTTAATTATTTTATTAATTTATTTTTATTATTGTTTGGATTTATTATGGTATTTTTATTATTATTATTATTATTTATATGTATGGGTTAAATCTTATTCTTAGATTAATTATTATTATGTTATTTGCAAATTTTATTTTATTAAGTATTAAATTAATTTTATTATCATATTGAGTTATTTTTATTTTTATTATATTAATTTAGTTATTTACTATATATTATTTATTATTATTATTCATTTTATTATTATTATTATTATTTATTATTATTTATATTTTATTATTATTATTTATTATTTATTATTATATTATTATTATTGTTATTATTATTATTTATTATTAATTATCATTATTATTATTGTTATTAATAGTTTATTATTATTATTATTATTATTATTATTATTATTATTATTATTATTATCATTAATTATTATTATTATTATTATTATTATATTATTTATTATTTTATTTTTATTATATTATTATTATTATTTATTATTATTATTATTATTGATTATTATTATTATTATTATTTATATTTATTATTATTCATTATTATTAATGTAATATAAATTTAAATATTTATTAGCTCTGTAATGCCCAAATTAACAAGTATATAATTTTTCTAATCAGATAAAATATAAAATAAAATTTAATTAGTAGCAGACGTAAATATATTTTAAATTTTTTTTTTTTCATTGAAAATAATTCATTTTAAGTATTTTAGGTTAATATTTGTTTATTTACTATAGTGAAATCAAATAAATATTTATTTTTTAAAATGTTTAAACTTATTATTATTAATTATTAATTTAATTTCATATTCAAAATAGTTAGTTATTTTGAATTTATATATTAAATATTTCGCATTTTAAGATAAATATCATTTATTTCTAATTTTGAAATTAAATTTTTGGTATTTTAAAATAAATATTTATTCATTTAATTTTAGAAATTAAATAATATACTAATAATTATATGTATATATATTTATAGATATTATATATATATATATATATATATTTTAAAATAAATATATTACTATATATATAATTATATATATATATATATATATATATATATATATATATATTGTTAAAAATAATTAAGTAAAAAATATTTTATGTCAAATCAAACCAATGCTTTAATTTAAAAAAATATTTTAATAATTATTTGCTATTTAAAATCGACTAATATTATTACTTATATTTGAATCTATAACTCATTCAGATCTGAAAAAGGAAGAAGGAGTTATAAGACTGTTTAACTCATTTACATCTTTTAAAAGAGGACAAATTTATATGTAGAGTTATCTGAGAGACAAAGATGGTTATAAGACTGTTTAACTCATTTACATCTTGGAAATGAAGACAAATTCATAAGACCCTTTGATTCATTTATTATCTGAGAGACAAAGATGGTTATAAGATTATAATTCATTTACATCTTGGAAAAGAAGACTCTTTAGCTCATTTATTATCTGGGAATGAAAGATGGAGTTATAAGACTCTTTAATTCATTTATATCTAGAAAAAGAAGAGAGAGTTATCTGATTCTTTATGATCTGGCGGAGAGAAAACTTATTTAGATCTGGGAGAGGATGGACGGACTTATTTAACACTTTAACTCATTTATATTTAGGAAAAGAAGACCTAGTTATAAGACTCTTTAACTCAATTAAATTTGGTACATAAAGGGAAAAGTTTGAAGAATTTTTAACTCATTTAAACCTAGGAGAGGAAGTCGTACTTATAAGACAAGTTAATTCAGTTATATATGTGAGAGGAAGACAGAGTTTTCCGACTTTTTAACTCATTTAGATCTGGGAAAGAGAAAGAAAGAGCTTTAAGAATCTTTAACTCATTTAGACTTTAAGAGGAAGACGAAATTATTAGACTCTTTAACTCATTTAGATCTGGGAGAGGAAGACGAAACTATTAGACTCTTTAACTCATTAAGATCTGGAAGAGTAATGCACAGTTCTTAGACTTTTTAGCTAATTTATATAGATAGATAGATAGATAGATAGATAGATAGATAGATAGATAGATAGATAGATAGATAGATAGATAGATAGATAGATAGATAGATAGATAGATAGATAGATAGATAGATGGAAGAGAGAGAAGAGCTGGTGACAAAAGTACATAGTGATAGATAGATAGATAGATAGATAGATAGATAGATAGATAGATAGATAGATAGATAGAGAGAGAGTCTTAAGGATTTTTAACTTAATTAGATCTGCGAGAGGAAGGATGAAGTTATTGGGCACTTTACCTCATTTATATCTAGCAAAATAAGACATAGTTGTAAGACTTTTCACCTTTAAGAATTTTAAGAACCTTTAACTCATTTACACTTGGAGAGGAAGGCAGGAGTTTCAGACTTTTTAACTCATTTAGATCTGGGAGAGGACGGCAGAGTTATCAGACTCTTTAACTCATTTAGATAGGGAAAAGATATTGACAGAGGTTTAATATTCTTTAGATCATTTAGATCAGGGAGAAAGAAAAATAAATTATTAAACTTTTTAACTCATTTATAGTATATATATATATATATATATATATATATATATATATATATATATATATATATATATATATATATATATATATATATATATATATATATATATAACTATATATATATATATATACATATATATATATATATATATATATATATATATATATATATATATATATATATATATATATATATATATATATATATATATATATATATATATATATATATATATATATATATATATATATATATATATATATATATATATATAGCATTTACATGTGGGTCAGTAGTCAACATGGAGGCGAAGGAGATAGTTTATTCTCTCTATTGAACTCGAACTCGAGGCCTCTCTGTAGGTATAGCAAGTGTTTTACCACTGGACCACGATGAGCTAAAAGGGAAACCTTGGAAGAATATTTTCTTCTCAAAGCTTCCCCGCTCACACTCGGGTCAAGGGCCACACAGGGAGCTACTCAGGGAATGATATTATCAATATCCTTTTTACAACTTCTAATACTCTCTCAGTATTTGAAAATATAGAAAAATCTTTTATTCTCCTATTGGACTCGAACTCGAGCCCTCGCTGTTTGTATAGCAAGTGTTTTACCAAACCACGAAGAGTGAAAGTATTAGCAGCTGTAAAATGATATTGATACATCATCTCTCTGAGTGGGACCCGGCTGGCGAGACTCTGGGAAAGTGTTCTTCAGGTTTCCTTTCAGCTCATCGTGGTCAGTGGTAAACACTTGCTACCAACAGAAGAGCTCGAGTTCGAATCCAATAGGAGAATAAAATTCAACATATATATATTTATATATAACATAAATATATATATATATATATATATATATATATATATATATATATATATATATATATATATATATATATATATATATATATATATATTTATAAAAAGTGTGGAGGGCATGAATAAGTATGGTCACTTGACCTCCAGATGAAAAAGTAATTAGAATTATCAAAATTAATAAAAATAATTAAGAACAGTGAGAAAAGTAAAAAGAAACAAGGAATATCTACCTGGAGGAGATATGTAGGAAAGCTAATTGGGCTTTACTCTACAGCCAGGATATAGAAAAGAGGGACCATCAACTTGCTCCCAATGCTCCTGGTTTGTGTCCAAATCGAGAATAGATCACTTATTATAGGTAGAAGGGGAGAATGAAAAAGGAAGTAAAAGATAGGTTTATTTATACATACATACTTTCAAAAGTAGTAGAGTTAATAGTTAATGTACACATTCATCATGTATCCGGGGAACTAGGGGGATAACCTTATTTACTTATGTCTACTTATAATTGTAATTATAAATAAATGGATTAAATAAAATAGTCACGGGGGCGGTAACCCACAACTGTAACGAAGTTGTTATAAATAATAGATAATGTTCAGAAGAACTGACTTAAATATTAATAATTCTGGGAAGTTATCCAGACTATTAATGGGTCTGGGAGCTTATCCAGACTTAAGAGATTTTTTTAACTATACAAAAGGGATTTGTCCGAAGACCATCAATAAAGGTGATTCTAGGGTTCGGTTGTTGGGTAATCTGTGACCCAAAACAAAAAGTTCCTTGCGAGGTCTGTAATGAAGACCTTAAACTAAGACCAAAAACAAAAACTGTCTTGTGTGAAGATCAAAAATAAGGCCCAAAAACAAAACCCTGTAAAAATGATTACAGGAATTAGTTTTGTGAATTTGTGAATTGAATTTATTTAAGGCATTTGAATATTAGTCAATTAATGAAAAGTGAGTTATTATTAAAATAAGAAAATAGGAGACCTTACCCTAACGATAAGGACGTCGGTGAGGGGTCTTGCTTAAATATGATTCAGGGATGAATTCAGAAGAAATCAAAGGGGTTGATGAATCTTATTGGAAACCTTGGGTAAGGACTGTAAACAAGGGAATGAGTGAGTACTTTCAGGTATAAATGTTGGGTGTTTATTCGTTTTCGCATTTATCGTATGACGCTTTCGCGTTTTCGTGCGCCACTTCATATATATATATTATTATTATTATTATTAAAACTGAGCGAATTAAGTTATTTTAAAGTTATTTTGAAAATTCGAATTTCTGTCCGGAATCTGCTTAATCAAGAAGTTAAGTAACCTAGACTTTATCCTCTTCCATCAATGATTATTATGCATTATTTAAAGAACTTTTACACGGACTTTATTACATTACATGCGTAATGATAATGCTAAAAATAATGGTAGTAATTAATATATCAATAATACTCATAATCGTAATGATAATGTTAATGTAATAATTAATATATCAATAATACTATCAGCAACAAGACATGTCAATATTCATGATGATAAAATCCTAAACATTTTATAAAAAAGACCGATTAGGTAGGTAATACTACTACTACTAATAATAATGTAACAAAAACTGATAGTATTAATAACAATAACAACAACATTAATAAGAACAATAATTGTTATAAACATAATAAATTAATTTATTAGTATCAGCTACAAACCATCAAAATCACCCTTAGGTCAAGTCATCACAATAAAACATGTTTTTTTTTTTATACCCAAACACTTATAATAATTTTTTATAATAATAATAATAATAATAATAATAATAATAATAATAATAATAATAATGAGTAAAAATATTAAAGAGAAAAGTAAAAATAATATTGCTGCTGCAATTATTATTATTACTATTATAAGAATTATTATCATTACGAACTTTTAAACTTGGGGCTAAAAGAAAAAATATTATACCGAGTGTGTGTAAGTAGTAGGGGGGTAATTCCGCACGAAAATGACCTTGACCACCTACCTGACCTTGACTGGCCTTGACCTTGTGACCTTGACCTCATTATGACCTTTTGAGCCCAAATTTTTACCTGACCTTGACCTTTTTTTCGACCACTTGCTGATCTGGCTGATTACATTTTGGCCCCACAGTATTTTAGCAACCTAATTTTTGGCAGCTAATTTTTAGCACCCCTAATTTTTTTCCCAGCACCCCCTAATTTTAGCAACCCTTTCTTAGGTTATGAGAATGAAGGCAGAAAGCCTCCGTCCGTATCTGCTATATTTTACCCCCTAATTTTTCGGCCATGGGTGGTGCCCACGTGTTTTGATCTGTCTTGGGGCTTAGCCCGCTTTGTGATGTCTTAGCATTGTTTCAGATCCTCGGCACCGCGTTTACGACCACAAACCCGCCGCGTTTTCCCACGCCCGCCTGAACCGTTGGTTCAAATCCACCCAAAACTTGTCCCGCCGCCCGCCGCATTTATATATATATATATATATATATATATATATATATATATATATATATATATATATATATATATATATATACATATAATACATATATATATAAATACTCATATATATATATATATATATATATATATCCTATACACACACACACACACACACACACACACACACACACACACCTACACACACACCCGCACCCACGTGGTCACGACTCACGATTTTTCATCTGTTCTTAACCTTCCTTACCACCTCAAGCCTTACCGTCTTTATATGTTCGAGTTCCCCATCGGTCATAAATCAAAATAGAACTCGACCTCTCACCACCAAGGCAAACCCCTGACCTTTTAACCACACGTCCAGCGCTACGATTTAGTAGAATATATAATTAAATAGCCAGATAAAAATAATAATAATAATAATAATAATAATAATAATAATAATAATAATAATAATAATAATAATAATAATAATAATAATAATAATTAATAATTTATATATATATATATATATATATATATATATATATATATATATATATATATATATAATATGTATATATATATATAAATCGACCGTTCATCGTTTGGTGTTTAACCGTTTTCGCATTTATCGTGAAACACTTTCGCGTTTTC
>JABUQX010074302.1:0-32500 GCA_015478945.1 Trachelipus rathkii | reverse complement strand
TTATGAATATTCTTATTATACCATGCTCTAAAATAGTTTCCGTACGACCGCATGTATAGGTTCCCTGTGTTTGCTCTAAAAAATATAATTGCAATGTACTGCTCGCAGAAGACAGTCTACAGGATTTGCTTGAAGAAAGAAAAAGAAGTTTGTCCATTTATATGTTCTTAATATTTTGATACTAATAATATTCTTTCTTAAGGGTATTAAACATTTTAGAGGTGATCCTGGTATGACTTGAAGAATTCCAGCCAATTGTATAGGGGAATCATTTCGTTTTGTATAACTGGATAATTTAAAGATGAAAGAAGTTTAATAATGTAAGATCATCAAACAAAGCGGACTCACATGTGATTATTCGGAGAGACGGAGAAACCAACTCGCTGAACCAGAATATATTATAAATTATTAATATATTATATAGAATAAATATATAGAAATATAGATAATATAAGTATATTATATTGAAGTAATATATATATTATATATATAATATATATAGATATATTATATATATATTATATTATTAATATATAATTTAGTTGATAAGATATATAGATATATTAATATAGATAGTAAAATATATATATATAATCTTTAATAGTATATATAATTATAGTATATAAGAAAATAGTATATGAATGATATATACATACTAATATAGGTATTATAGTATACTATAATATATATCAATTTCCTAAATAAGTTAAAAAATAAATAATTATCAAAAAATACAAAAATAAAAACCTATTCATATAACATAACAGGTCCATAATATATATTAATATACTATATTAATATAGTTATAGTTATATTAACACCAAAGGACAGAAACAGATCAAAAGAACCAAAGTATTTCCTAATATAGGTTTACGTAAAGAGTTAAGTATAAATACATGAAGATAGGAGGTTATTAATCCTTAATATGTACTCAATCTACAAGGAATAATATAAGGTATTATATTTATTGTAAAGGAGTCATAAGACAGTGTCAATGAGAGCAAATATATGGCCCGAATAGAGCGATAGTAGTTGAACAATTAAAGAAGGCATCATAACTATATTTAGAATCATTAGGTAATAGAGTAATATAAGTTACGTATAGTAAATATGGAGAGGATTGGCCGGCAAAACCGCGCCGGAGTGCACTGTGGTGTGTCAGGCTGGGAATGGCGGAGCGGTCGACTTTAAAAACACACAACCAACACACACACCCAACATGTGCGTGAGACCACCGTAAAAACAGTCCTGCTGCCGTGCGGTCATTTTGAGTGCGGCCCTCAATGCGGTTTGTGCTTGGTAGCGCATATCAAAAAAGTTCACGCGACCTGATAGTGTACCGAGTGCGACGTTGCGTGAACTCATCGGGTTTGCGGATGAAGAAAAAAAATGGAAAAACAGGTAAGCGAAAGGTTTGCGGTTGACAGACAGTAGCACGAGTGACCAGAGAGGTTTAGGAATTAGATTCCGGTGCCGTATGGACGATGGTGCCGCGTGACGCCGGATCCCTGGTGCAGGGATTCGGGTCTCGTGGTCCGCACCGCACCCAGACCAGCAGGCTTACAACTGTAACATATCATAAAAATACAAAAAAGATTATAGAAATTAAAAAGATTTGAAAATTAAAAAAAAAAACATATGTTACACTCAAATTGTCCTAAAATATATAATAGAAGAATATATTAACAGAGTGAAAGCATCTCAATCCAGCGCACTATGATACATCTAGAGGAATGTCCATGGGTGAAAATCAAAAATAATGTAATCATTGACCCTCAAACTCAGTAAGTCCGCTTATATAATAGTATGGCCGTGTTTTAAATATTTAGGGAGGGGATATATTATGAATGTAAGATGTAGAGGGGTAATATATAGTTTATATAATATAATATATATAATATATATAATATATATATATATATATAATATATATGAATATATATAAATAATAGATTAATTAAGTTCCTGCAACCTTAACATAATTTGCAGAGTAACGTCATGTATTAGTAGGCTGGCCAGACGTCCCGTATTTTGCGGGACTGTCCTGCATTTCACTATTTTTAGATCTTTGTCCCGCAAAAATTCTATTTTGTTTAACCCCAAATTGGTGGGGAATGCGGGACAGTGTAAAGTCCCGCATTGTGAAATGTAAGCCACAAAATTTACTATAACAATCACGATTTGATTCACTACCAGACAAGTTAAAACATGTGTTTTGAACAGATTTTCAAAGGCGAGTACGTTTTGGTAACTTCCGGTGAGATAGTTAGTCGCCAATCAGAGACTCAGTTTCAGAATCAGAATATTCCATTTTACAAATATTGTAAAATGCTAGAATTTTTTTTATGTCTACCTGGTTCAAATGCACCCACAGAAAGGGTATTTATTCTCAATGATGAAAAACTATTGGACAGAAAACAAAAGCAGGTTAAAGCTACTAGGTACTTTAAAGGCTTGAAAATTAACTACTTGCAATTATTGAGATGTATGCTTGCAATTTCGGTAGATTTAGTTTGACGTGCCTAAGTTCGAATACAAACCTCTTTAAGAAGATCTATTCCAGTGACGAGTACAATTAACTCAGAAATTTCTTAATTTCAAATCATTCTTATAGTAATGTAAAAAACCGGTTCAAATTCGATACCGGCTTTTAAGAACTTTATATAAGAAGTTATTTAATATCTTATTTGCTACTATATTTGAGCAAATTATTTTTGGTTATAAGCTGGTAAATTGTAAAAAAAAAAAAAATTGCGTTTAGGAAATATCATCCATGAAATTAAATAAATTAATGAACTCGGTATGCTATCTAACATCTATCAAGCTTATTATTATATGTAACTTAATTCACATTAATTTATAATCCTAGATAATAGTGCTAATGGCTTTTTAGAATATATGCCTATGCCGTTTGATATGAAAAATACTGGCCAGCCTTGATATTATGTATATGAAGTAATGATGATAGTTTAGTCGGAATTATACTATATTGTATGCAACTGCTGATATTCCTGTGAAATATGTTAAAGGCTATAACTTAGAGCTGCAGATCTTTTTAATGGCTTGACTATGAGTCATAAAGAGTGTTAATTCTGTTGCAACGAATATCAGATTTGAGCGCCTAGACGATTCAATACTTTTTAACGAGGGAACATTGTATCGCACGCTCTATTTTTTAATGTATGTCAGTCCCGACTAACGATTCTTAATAATGCTTGATTTTATTTATGTGAGGACGCTTTTATCGATTAGTTCTATCAAAATAAGAGAAGCAGAATTTCCTATATACTGCCACCAGCCTCTCTCATGTAGCGACAAGTGACACTAGATAGGCATAGTTTTCCTCTCACTTTACGCCAAAAATATTTCAGTTTGCATCATCGTTCAACTGATTTCGAGTGATTCAACCTGTATTGAGAGCAAGACACACAGAAGTTATGATGCTTTTCTTGAGATTTAATATGACTTTGTAAAGAACCTGCTTCTTTTGGTATCACTCAACTCTACAGAACAGATTATTAAGTTAAAAAGCATTAATAAGAAAAAATTTGTGAGCTGAAGAAGTTTTTGGTGATAAAGTAAATAAATTTCATATTGACACATTCGGTCGCGTTGTCCTATATCATACATCATTCTCACATCTAGCTGCTTTAGATAGACATGCATATAGATATCAGTATTCTGTATACCAGATGGTTAGAATTCTTTCCTTTCTCTTGGAGAAACATCTCAAAACATAACGATTTGCAAATTATAACGTGTAGTCTTAGCAGAATCGTCATTAACTCGGAGAGGACATCACTATCAAATTTTATGAAAAATGTCCGTGTTGAGAACCAACTTCTTGTAGTATAAGAGAGAATCAGTGTGCGGCGATATTTTGCTTCAAACAGTTAGACACTATTACGATTAGGTAAGAAGTTAATGAGCTCACCAATACACAGCGAAGAGACGAAAGGACCCGGCCTTGTGGTAATGTGAGAGTCAATATATAATGTATCTCTCGTCGAGATATTCGAACTTGCTGACGTAACACCGAAAATGACATGTAGTCTCAACATACTCTTATAAGCTAGGTTCTAAGAGGAACCATAGTTCCCTATCATTCAGAAGTTTCTCGAACATAAAAATGGCTAAAATTCGTTTCAGCATCAGGAGAGTCCTGAAAACTCTGAGATCCAGAATTTATATCCTTGAGTCACCCGGAGAGATTCGTACCTTTACAAGTTTCGAGGTGCGAGTTAAAAATCCACTGTATATCTCACTGAGAGATAATTTGCACGATGATGCAGAGTATTAAAACTATTAATAGAGATAAATAAGTAGCAAAAAAATTGTGTAGATATACGTTAAACAATATAAAAAAATTCTAATATATTTATTGATTATAGTATTGATATGAAGGGATGTGTTTACAGGGACCACCACACTATACAGAGTAATGTCGGCCTTATACTACGTAGGCTCAGCAAACCTAACATTTGGATAATAATCCTAGCAATAAACGACTATAATATAATATATAAAATTGCGCAAAAAATGTCAGTGTACATATCATATTACTCAATAATTGAGAGGAATGCTAGACTGAAGGATTGCGTGCAGGCGATGTATCATTGTACTATAAAGAACAGTATGCAAACCAGGGTAAATACATGTGCTATTGTAAAGGGCGAGAGAGCATTCGCATAAACATACATAAATACATTGATAATAATAAATTGTAAATTGATAATAGACTCGTACAATTCTATGTACAGCAAATACGCCAGTAATTGAGGAATCAACGTATGAAGAAGATAACTACAGAAGAGAACTTGAGATTTATATCTGATGTACTTATATATATTTATTAATTCCTTACAATCTTATCTTCTTTCGAAGCAAATAGAGACACAAGAGACATAGCTCAGCAAGGCGATTTTCCTGCAAGAAGAGGACCAGCGGTTCAATTGATGGGACATGGGCTTCTTCAGCGAGGGCACGCGCGCCGCTCTGACGCGCAAGGAGAATAGAGCTCGCGCCCCTCAGGAAGATAAGCGGTACTTCTCATTGCTCAAGACAG
Source organism: Trachelipus rathkii (assembly GCA_015478945.1). NCBI lineage: Eukaryota > Metazoa > Arthropoda > Malacostraca > Isopoda > Trachelipodidae > Trachelipus > Trachelipus rathkii. The sequence continues at coordinate 27,435 of JABUQX010074302.1, read as the reverse complement.
AGCAAACGACTAGAGCTCTTTCTTTCAAATAACGACGCATTGCGTCAACTGTGATGGTGGCAGAAGGGAGAGGTGACCGGTTCGATCTTTATAACTAAAGGGAACTTTCGTACTCACTTACTAGTAGGATCTCAACTGAAAGACTCGCTTCCCATCGTCGGTCGGAGTGTGAGAAAGGAACCCACAACGGAAAACATACACCCCCAAATTACGGACAGATGGAAAATAGTAGTGTTTGGCACTAAATCTCGTGCCTGTGCTTAAAGAGCTCGCGAGAATATGGAGGTCTCGTTCGGCATAGCAGGGACGTGGCGGGTAACCCAAATGAGTGCCTAAAAATTAACCAGCATTTCTAAGCAAATCATAGAGAAAATAAAATATTATATATACCCTCAGTAATTTCATGTGTGACATTTTCTGCTACGCGCGATTTACCGCTTCGGGGTAAGCATCATGATGAATGAGTGCTGCAAGATTTGTGCCCGCTACGAATAGATGCCGGAAATCAGTCATTGAAAAACCATTTTTGAAAAGGGAAAGAAAAATTCTGACACATATCAATCAGTTCAGATTCAAAATGAGATAATGTCATTTCTCTATGTGGTACTATCTTGTAAAAAGGAAAGCATCGTTAATAAGTTTAAAAGAAGCGTTTTGTTCGCGTAGGATAGTCCTTTACTATGCAGATGAAACCGGCTGATATTTCTGGAAAGTTTAACCAATACCATAGTTTTGCGCTATTTCGACAAAGAGCCGTTTGAAAGTCAAAAGTTATATTTATTGCTTTAGAACTGAAAAACGCTTGACGCAAAACTTTCTATTTGCAAAGCCCATTTGAATCGATTTTTTTCCTCACCGACCGAATTAACTGGATCCCCGAGAAATTGCTTGGGCTTGGTTTTCGTATGCGTTCTACGATGTCTGGCAAGTTAAGAGGTGTCCAAGCAATTATTGCGAAAAATGTTATATAAAAATTGCAATGGTAAGAAAATTTGCATATAGGTTCTCATGCTCTCTCACACAAACTTAAAAACCTAGTAGTAATTATGACTTGAACACAATACAGACAATTAACGGCATTACTGTGGAAGACTATTAAAAGGACATAATTACGTTTATCGCGAGTCGGTCTTGGGATGAAAATTAATTAATGCCAAACATCCTCAAGCCTATGCCAGACCAAATCTGTTTTGAACTATAAACACAAGGCATCAGAGTGGTTTATAGGCAGCATCTCATTGTACGAATTTTTTGATGCAAGCATTCTAGAACCCTTTTCCATTGAAGGAAATACCGCAACGAGAGTTAGAAAGCGTCTTTCAGTTTCATTTCAGCGGCATGTAAGGTCGTCATCATCTATTAAAGCTTTATGATCACGATAGTTATCTTGTCCATCGTATTAGGCAGGCCAGTGTAATGCTCTACCATTCCAAAGAACCCTTGGGATATCGTCAAACACCTCGCAGCACATTCAAACCACACTGTCGAAATGGTATTAGGAGCCATCGGTAAGGATCGAAAGAAAAAATCACATTGATTTGAAGTGTTAAAGAAAGCTGAATCCATTGAAATCGACAGAAGCAAAACTTGGGAACTTATTCTGAAAAATTAAAATGAAACCAATGGAATAATAGAATTAGGTAGCATTAATTAAAAGCCACCCAAACCCAATAAATGACTATTAAAAACCATCACAAGGCACAATCAAAAAATCACACGTGATGAGTTCTGGAGGTGTTAAGGTCACATTTAAATATCATCTTAAGAATATACTGAAGACTAATACATAATATCTCTATCTTTGGATATTACAAGATTTCTCTCCTGAAATTAAAAATTCCAACCTGCTTACTGCATTGACTTATCTTCCAACATCCTTTCCACTCTGTGTGCTCATGATAGCTAGTGTCTATGAGTTGAAAAGGAAAAAAGACATCTGTCATTTATATTCTCTTTTATCCCAGCTTAGAAGCATTAGAACGAAGTATGCTATTATACTTTGTATCAAAAATTGAGAAGCGACAAAAACACTGAGTAGTGAAGAACTTAAAGATCTTGTTGTCTCCCAAGTCTTAAATGAGACTGAACTTTTCTTTCCGTAGACGAAAATAGACTTTGTAAAAGATAGCCTACTTACTCGCCCAGAATCATAAATGTGCCAACACACCAGAATATACTTTAAGATTAAGAGCCGCCCTCTTTTCTATATCTCCGGCTGAAGATAACAAGAACTCTGCGTCTACGATTAGTACTTGTTGAAGACGAACAAGGTTAAACGGGCAATCAGCTAATAGCATAGACCCTCCCTACACAGGAAAATTTGCTTGAGGGGGTACAGAATTATAATGAAAATAATTCGTTTTATACTCCACACGAAAGCAGTCCCAAATAAACTTGCTTGAACCAATGAAAAAAATCTCTGACGCATTATATAGTCAAATCTTAAGTCACACGAATGATTGTATGGCAAACTTCAGCACTATATATATCTAGATTAGACAAATATAAATCCATGCATATGGATAAATTGATTGGAAGATATTTCTATGTAGTACAAAAACGTAATATGTTCTTATGACAATGCCACCACACTGATATAATCTATCATAATGCTATTAAATATGAAGTACTAAGTGAATTTTTACAGTTGTGGAAGTATCAGATAATAATAAGTTCGTCTACGTAAATATTTAATTCATTGGCATAACTCTCATCATTAAACAGTATTGGCTAAGGTCAGAGAAGATTAAAGAAAACTATAACCGTGACTTAATAATATGTAATCAATCACTTTTGGAAAACAGCCATTAATAGTATTTACTGAAGACTGAAATTAATAATAATATAGTATTAATAATAATACATATACATCAAACCCACAAATAAAAAAAATAAAAATAGGTAATAAATAAATAAATAAACTTGAGTGAATTATTAACAATATAGAAAATAAATTAATGAAAATTATGAGCACAAGAAAAGGCTTATAATATACAATAAAAAAATGAGATAAATTTCTTTAATTTAATAAATGCTAACATATTAAAATATTAAACTCAGTGTAAATATATATATATCAATAAATGATAATAATATATCTCTCACTCTAAAATGATAAAATCTAATAAGATATTATATAATGCAAAAATAAGCGTAATAGTATTATAATTTATACACTACTGCTTCATTAAAAAATTATATATGCATGTACAGTCAGCGCCAGTAATTAAATCTGCAGTCTTAGCACTAGAATCGAACAATATAATCACCCCTATTTTTCGGGACTGATAACATTCTGCCCAAATATGATCGGTGACGAGTGGTACGTATCCAAACATCTCTATATATTTGAAGAGGCTACCTAATTTACTGTAGTGAATATAATAATATCACATAATAAGGTACGACTCAGTAACTTCGTATAGGTTTCAAACAATCTGTAACCATTTCACAGAGTACTCAGGAATATAAAATAGCATATTTAGATCAAAAAATGAATAAAATACAAAGAGGGGAAGGAAAATACAAAGGTAAAAGGAATAGAACATAAATCAAATATATAGCAAAAAATATAGATCTAGCAGAAATAAAGTACCGTTATTATATAGTTGACAAATATAATTAAGATCTCAACCCTAAACAGATATATAAAATATCAGCCTACTATAATTATCAATAACTTCACCTAAAATATTGAGGAACCAAAAAGAACAGCTGATCAATAACACATGAACCCAAAAATCATTTAATGGAAATTAACAAATATAAGAGGTCATAGTATAAACTCAGATGATAACAGAGAACCAAATAGGAAAAATACACACAGGTCTCCATGAGTTAAATACCATTAATCTCTATTGAAAACATTCTCCTTCCTCATCTATAGTCCTAAACGAGAAGGTCTTAGGTTATAGGTATAATACTTCCACTGAAACCATAAACATAAATCAAAAAAGTAATAAAGACTTATTCTGTTGGAAGGCCTCCACGACTAAAAAATAGAGCGATTAAAAACTTTAAAACTAAAAAGACAATCCCCACAGGAAACACCTGTAGCGAATACATAATTAATTTTAACTAGTACAGGCGTCCTTAGACAACGATATAATACAATAGTAATTTAAAGTCTCAGTACTAAGGCAGATTTAAGATACATGTGACACACCCAAATTGTTAACTAAAGTATAGCCCGAACGCTATACAACCTCTAGATAGGAAAGGGACCCACAAAGCAACCGTAATTAAAAGACAAGAATGAACCTGGAGGAGCCTAAGACTGCACCTCACACTCACCCTCGGGCGCCCCTACATAACCGGATAGGTCAAGGCTTATACATATCTACCCATAATCTTTAAATTTCTATATCCGAGAGACGAGTTCCTATGCACTAAAGGCCCGTTGACCTCTAAGTGCTAATGATGATGTCGTGTAATGATTTGTAATTTTAGTTACATATATTCCATACGATAAAATATTGTTCAGTGTAGAATGAAATGGAACTTACTACTTTATTATTCAAATAATTAGAGCATGAAAACTGAAGCTTTCGCGCAATATAACAAAGACTATATTGATAACTTCAATAATAGATCTAGTGATACTACAGGGTGAAAAGATATCTCTCAAACTCATGATATTAATAAAACTTAATGTATATTAACTAGAAAAGACTGAATTGACTATTGTGAGCCAAATATGTGTATTTAAGACGCCAAAGATTACATGATGTCAAAAAGAATAGACCTTACAAACCTAAGATAAGAAAGTCAGTATCAGGCATCACACAAGTAGAATCCAATAATATAACAAGAACACAAAAAAAAATACATAGTGAGATAGACAAAAAAAATATATGAGAAATTGATAGTTTTAACAAGAGTATGTTACTAGATCATACGCATATTAATACCGGCCATAAGAGTTACTTAGTTATTAAAATAGAAATTAAAAATTTATAAAGTAATAACCATCATCCTTCAGCCAGTATTTAAAGATAGATGAAATATATGATGATTGGTTGAAGTAGGAATGTTTGTAGAGATTATAAAGTAAATTTAGAGTTTTAATTATAATATTATATAATTTATATAATCATATATAGTATATTGAGTTATAGTAATATAAAGTGTGTAATAATATGTATTAGTACTTAGTATTAGAATAAGGATGCAAATGATAAGATTTAGATAAGTATAAGATATAGTAAGTATTTATATATAATATGATTGATTACTAGCTAAGGGTAGTTAATAAAGATATCTAAATCAGTTAGATAGAGTGAAAGCATGTTTTATAATAATGACGGAGACACAGTAAGATTCATAGAAGGATCGTGACGATATAGTGTAATGCTCCGAGTAAAGCTACATACAGATGAGAGGGAGGAGGGATGCAGACGCAAGCGGAGAGGATGCTGGGTGCTGACGAACCCTGAAAAGAAGAAGTTATAGTCATTGATAAATAATTTTAGAGTGTAAGAGGAAGGCTAAAGCATACTACTGAGAGAGATAAATAAATACTGAAATAGAGTTAAGTATAAAGATACATGTGGAGAATGCGATAGTCTCAACCTCGTGACATAACATAGAGAAGATAGTAGTAAAGAACTTGAGTGGTACAATAACGACGAATATAAGTGTTGTTACGTAATATAGTCAATTATTTCAGGATGTATTATTTCAAAAAGTAGTACTGTGAACCGTGATTTGTGTTGTCTAGTATCAAGTACAGTACAGTTTTTAATATGCAGTAGTGGGGAGCGACATCATAATCAGAGACAAACATCTTTAGCACGGTAGTGTTATGCATCTCGATGAGCGGATCATCTCAGTACTGGAAGAACGTAGAGGAACAGAGTAAGGCAAAGAAGAAGTCTAGCGTTGAGCGGTCGAGAAAAAATCGCTCGATTAGGAGATTTATCAGTGACATCATGCACAAGTAAACTCGCAGAACCAATGTGATTGAGGTCAGGTAGTGCTCTAGGGTCTTCGGACAGTCTATCCATAAAAGTGTCAGTATTAAGTGAGTACCTCCGATTAACTCAAGTTGATACATCTTGATAGATGTAAAGCCGTAATAAGGAGAAACTACTACGTACATACGATTACGTACATATTAAGTGTATACGATCGTCGGGAGTTGGCATGATTACCAAAAGTGTAAGCATCTTTCATAGAACAGTAATGACGGATATGCATTACTAATATAGCTCCCGACGGGAACGGGCGCGGTCGCTCGTACACCATCTGTCCTGTGCGCGAGACCACAATCATAATTTCAGATCAAGCAGGAGCAATTATACGACGGAAGTCTGTTGCTCTTCGTCGGCGGATCTCCCGATATCTGTGCTGAACACGACGCAGGCCACCGATGACCGATTGACCTAATTACACGTTGTCGCAAAATCAACGCGGTGCAGAGTCTAAAGCAGGAGCTCGATAAGTACAAAGAGTCAGTTAATTAGATGTGATGGCGCTCGTCAATAGTACCTGTGTCATGTCTCGGTGCTACCATGTAGAAGAACTGCTCATGCGTCACCTGTGAACCGGTGCTAGTACGGTTAGAGTAAGGATCATCTATCTACTCCACTCATTACTGAGATCATTCCCGTACCACCCGGTCAATGCTGGGTGAAAGCGAGCGACCCAGACAGCAAAGAACCACTGTCGCCGCGAGCAGATGAGCAGATGAAACACTGCTTACTTCTCTCTTTATATAGACAAAAATAGTAACGATGATGCATTAGACCCATAGAGGCATATAATGAACTCCAGAGCACCCGAGTACTAAGAAGAATACACCCTCAAGAAGACGATAAGTTAATAATCCACGCACAGACCGGAACAGGAGCCCTGCACAATAAGCGACTCTGGCACACATTAAGAAACTCCACCATCAGACTTAACTAACACACATAAGATTGTAGGGAATTACAGGTATCTAGCAATGACGACTGTTACACTGTAAATGCGACCAGGCTACCCCTCAAACTAAAAAGAGGGAGTGTGTCGTTGGTCAAGACTGATGGAAGAGAGGAACCCGAAATGTATACAGATTGAACGATAAGCTGCGGAAGAAGAAAAATGAGGAGAGTATGACGATGGATGAGAGAAAGAGTGGAAGGATAAAGCACAGCCGCCTCAAAATATACAACCAAGAGGTAGAATAGACGTTAGAGAATGTGATGGAGAATTGAAGTCGCGGATTTGAATAATGTGAGATCAATAAAGGAAGGCGAAGAGAGCCAAGAAGCTTCTTGGACTAGTGAGATAAAAAGAGCAGCAAAAAAAAATAGTATATACTAAAGACAGTCTTGGCATAAACTACTCAATACAAAAGAATCAAGAAAAAAAAGATAAAGAGGACCAACATTGCATAGCTACTCTAGCAATCGATAAGAAAAGAACCCAACGGCATATAATCAACTTATAGTAGTACTAATATTAATTTAATAGGCGAGAAAAACGAATCGAAACCCTCTGCCTAGACGATTGGCTTGGCGAATTAATAGTCGAAAAAATAAGTTCATAAGGAAATCTAATGGCATTTTTTCTGTGTGTACATAATTAGATACAGCCTTATTCACTGGACATGGAGACTCTAATTATATAGATTTACAAGTCATAACGATAAGATTTAAAAAGGTTTTATACACGAAATGGTATAAATAATACTAGAATACCTTATTTATATAAAATAACCATATATGACAACAACATCATATGTACAATTTAATAAGAAATCCATAATACAATTATTGCAGGTATAATGCTAGTATATAATAGATAATATGGCGAAAGTAAAATATAAATAAAGAAAAATAATCTTGTACGGTCTTTTTGCCGTATAATAATTTAGAAAAATATAGTTAATAATGAATTATGATACTAGAGGTTACATTAGAGGCCCAGTAAGAGACTACATCCAGAACTATCAGTAGACGCACACGAGGTACATATCGAAAGAATAATTATTTGCTATATGTTTAATCTCATACCCTCTGCGATACATGAGTTTAACAAATTAGGAGATAAAAGATATATAATAAGAAACAAAAATTCATATTCGCATTCACTGAAGACAAAAGAAAATGTAACAAAACTTCCAATAATTGAACCCTGCAACGATAACAAAAAGTTATTTACTCCTGAGAAGATGTACGAAACGATAGTCCACGGAACTCGACATTGTCTGATGCAAAAGTAAAATGTCATATACTCCCGTCTCTAACTGCATTAATATATAAATTATAGTAATCATAGAAACAATTTGTATAAGAGCCACTTCAACGATCAAAAAGGAGACAAATTAACCATAGAATGTATTAACATATATAGTATAATCATGTGTCACAGATTAAAAATAAATTATCCACTTCTAATAATCATAAGAATACTAATAAAAAAACATCAAAACAGTAATAGATCTTAACATTAACAAACACAAATTAATAAATAAGATAAAATTTACATAATATCCATAGAAAATAAAATAACGCAAATAGAACCTTACTCAAATAGTCTAAAAACAGGAGAAAAGATTAAAAATGACTAACTAAAAAGGTCGAAACTACTAATCAATATATATAAAGAAAAAATAATCAAAAATCCGAAAATAATAATTTAGAGGACATCCGCTACCGGAAAGGCGGGCGGTTAACCCAGGACTTACCCGCTACCTTATACACTATTCTCTTTCAAGCCAAGCTGTGTGATAACTCGAAACCGATCACCCCTCGATACTCTAATTAATAAACACCAGTAGCAAGAAGAAAAAAATAAATAAGAAAAACACAAAAAAAAAACATAAAAGAAATGCAAAAACACAGAAAAATATAAAAAAAATAACATTAACACAGAGAAAAAATCTACCTCATAATTTATATACAATATTTGAGTGTTCACAAAAAATAGAGTTAGACATATATCTTACAAAACATACTAAGAAATACACTACTGAACGCCGACCAGATACAAATCGCGTGCAGCTATGAATGTTATGATAAAGGCAACTTTTCTTAAAGTTGTTTGTTATTTAAAGAAAAAATATTCGAGGTTGTTAATTTGCCTCACGATGCTTCTATCTAATTATGCGGTAAGAATGGCTACGATAGACTACTGTTTAATGTTTTAATAAACAATGAGTACAATTATACAAGAAGATTCTTAATCTAAGCTATGAAAATATAAAATAAATATATCATTAATGAAATGAAAATGCCTCATGTAAAACACTAAAAAGTTAAAACTATAAAAAAAAAAAACGGCTTAATACGCCAAACCTATAGAATATAAATCAAATAAAATCACTCCTATAATTAATTATCATTTCAATAAACACAATTTTCAAAGTCAACCAAATGTGATGCAAATAAAATAACACTTAGCTGTACTAATAAGTATTATCTAGCAGAATATGAGAGATCAGTTCACTTGTAGCAAATACACCATCTCCACGAAAAACACACATCCAATCGCACCACCATAACAATCGTGCTCTCTCATTCCTACCGAATAAATACTTACACTAGATAATAACGGTTCCTCCTCCGGAAACACATGAGAATGAAGAGCGTTTGCCTATCTAATATTAGAGGTATTCCGTAACATGCACAAGCACTGAATAAATATATAAAAAAACCATGGCCAATATTCATTGACCTAACCCAAGGAAAGATTCTCTTCTTAAGCCAAGGCAGATTCCTCCACCTTGAGAGCTTACATTAGCCACCTCATTCTCTGTTCAAGAACAAATATCGACAGTACTGCTCGCTTACAAAAGACGGACCTCCTTCAGTCTTCTACGATTACGCTCCAAACCTACTGGATATCTCCATTGAGAAGGCTGTGAATAGAAAAAGTCAATTGCAATTTCGGCCATGATAACCATTCAAAGAAGCCCCTACCAATATCCAAAATCATTCTTTCACACACCTCAAGTTTACCATCTTGCTAGAAAAAACACCACCACCTACTGTATACACATCTCACAGGAGTTCAGGAGAGGTTGCTGATCAAATAAAGGCGAGCATACCACTTCATATCGAGATCTTTCACCGACGCAAAAAGCTCCCGGTTATGCTATTAAAAAAATGAATTTAGAGAAAAAAATAAAACGAGAATGGTCAGCGCCCGAAAGTAGTCGATTCTTGTGGAATAAACAGATAGTGAAACGCTTGTGTGAGAATCTGGTTCTTTTAACCTTCCTACTATCATTATATATATATAATATAGTACACTAGTCACGCGTCCACTGCAGTAACCGACAAGGAAGATGACACACTGATGCGAAAGAACCACCTCAAAAAAAATCCAATCTAACGCAACATAAACATAGTAGGAACAAAAATAATGTAGCGCACCAGGAACGATAAGCTTATAAATCGTAGCGAATAAATTGAGTACGAAACCACAAGATGTGAGCCAAGGAAGATTATCAAAATCAAGAAAAATAACAGCATAAAAAAAACTAGAAGCCATCAGGTGCAGGACAGAAGAAAGCAGCAAACCCGCCAGCAGAAGCCCGTCTAAAAGGTTTAATCTACATTCGCACAAACCAATGATGGAATGCACGAACCGTAAGCCTTCTGATGACATGAGGGCTTAAAAGTTAGTGGTACAGACGAATGATGGATAGATTCCAATCAGTAAAAGCACTGACTCTACAGTACCTAATAGAAAAGAAATTAAAGAGACAACCACATCCGTACCAGAAATATAAAAGGTACAAGTAACTAAAAGTACAGACATAGTTATTAGATCTTTGGCCCTTATGCGACTCGACCCATATCCAAAAGGTCGGAAAAAACCTAAGAGCACCACGCCCACATAGTATGAGAAGCTAATAACATTCCAGAATAATAGAGCGCGTTAGAAGAGACCTTATTAAGTAGAAAAGTAAAATTAGAGAGAGAAAAAAAAAGTACTCGACACATCCTACACAGTAACATCAGAAAATATTAGAACAGACACGACTCACATCAACATTAAACATAATCAGTGAATTTCGAAGGTTTTACAACAGCATAGCTTGACTTGTATAATAGCTATAAATAAGCCCAAAGGAACCTATAAAATTTCAAACAGGTATAGAGAACGAAGAGAACCTCATACAGAAGAAGATAGCCGTAACATACGATCGTACTTGCCGAGAGCACTATTGTAGAACAGTGCGTCTAGAACATAGTATTAAAAATCAGCAGTTAATCTTTAAAGACTATACACCAACCTAAGATACTTAACCCCCAACTCAAGCCATGCAGAGACAAAAATAACAGAAAAATAAAAAAAACGAAGGACACACAGATAAGTAAAAAAGAGGAAATAGTGGAAAGCAGAGAATCTTACATATGAGTTGAGAAATTGAAGTTCAAGATCATATCAGAATATACGACAAGGTAACAAGTCGAATGTGCAAAAGAAGCTACGAAAAATCAGTGACTGACAGCCAGTACTAGCCATAGTAAGACCAAATAGCAGAGACAAAATCAAAAACAGGACATGCGGAACAACACCAACAAAGTAACCAGAAAAAGCACAACAAAAGAAACGACGTCAACACAAATTCACCAGTATACCAAACCTGAGCGATTGAAAGTAACAGCGACTCAAAATAAAGACAATAAGAAAAGAGATAAAGAAAAGGAGATAAAACATAAGAGGGAGATAGAAGAAAAATAGAGCCATGCTACCTGCCCACATTCCGCATCAGCAAAACAGAGAACAATAGCTATTAAGTATTATGAGTCAAAGAAGACCCAAACACCAACAGTCAATCCCACGACTAAGTCAGCATAAAACGCGAGCGCAAACCTAAAACACTGATGTTACAATAGCGAAAAAGAACATCAAACAGACCAGCATTCATAAACGAACCTCCAAAGACGGAAACCTCAAGCCATATTAGATAATCAGCAAGAGAAGTAAGTGCAAAAAATGGATCAAAGCAAGTGCTCTAGGAAATACGTGAGTTATACAAAAATTACTTACAGCAAAATGGAATACACACAAGTGAGCTATTCAGAGAACAAATATTGAATAGGAAAGAGGGATCAAAAACAAAGAGAAAAGCATTAGCATCATATTAAATCAAGAAGAAAGAAGTTGGTAACATTAATGACGCTACTCAATCAACTGTCGGAAAGTGCATAAGTCAATTGAGCTATAGAGAAGTAAGTCAAAAAATTATGTCTTAAGCTTAAGGGATAAGGAAATTCATGCACGGTAAAGACGACGCTATATTCCTCAGAAGACACATCGGAGATAGAAACATGCACCAGGGAACCCACCCCCATGACCTAATCGTTCATAGACTTGTCAGGTAGCATCATTGCACCAATACAAATAGAAAATGACAATTAAAATGTACTGAGGATAGAAGGCTGAAAAAGTAAAAAGAGAAGCCAGAAAACAAAAGACAAAGATGAGTAATGAAAAATGGAGACTGAATTTTGTAGAAATGGAATGCAGATATCTGCATTATGTTATTCAGGTTTGGTAGAAAAAACTATTAAAGGAATAGTGAATGAAACAACAGAATCTTACAATGATATGTTAATAAGGAGAGAGAAAAGGAGAGATTTACAGATTTTAGTATATTAGTTATTATGGCAAAAAAGAAGCGAAGGAGAATTGTCCAGTAAGAAGAACCAAGGAGGTTGAGCGCATATTTCGTAAGAAGTCGCTATTGATTCGAAGAGTATCCACTGCAAGATATTCTAGCTGTAATGAAAAAAAATGGCAAAGATTATAAGAGAGACTGAGACAGAAATTTTCAACACCAGACAATAAAGTGATTGTGACTTGCACTGAATGACAGATAGACAAGCAACGAATCTGAAACCAGATTTTGACGGAGAAAGATTTAGTCCAAGAAAGAGATATGAAACGCTAGTCCTAACTAAACCGAATTAAACACAACACATCGTTCCCAACCTGTATTCGAGACAGAAATATAGAGTCTGGAACTATAAGAGCTCAAAAGTCAGCTTCAATTATAGAGTCATAGCAAGACCCGCAAGCCCCCCAAATCGGCACACACCAATCAGAAAGCAAACGACCAAAACAACCCCCCAGGTCAAGGAATGAGATGATGAAAGTAAGAAAGTAATTACGAAATTAAAAGTGAATCTAAGAGATTGTGGCCAAAAGATTCCATAGGAGCGAGGGGGTATAATAACAGAGAAAGATAGTGGGTAAACAATAGGTTCAGTGTGTTCAAGAAAGTTAGGACGATCCGGAAATGAGTGTATAGAGATTAATGTAAATGAGTTAGCACCAGATCGTTTAGAGAAATACTGGAATGATTCGCTACACTCCATACACTAATCATACTGAAAGAGAGAAAAGAAACCCCACAAATTCGATATAGAAAAAAGTACATGAAATCCCTAAATAAGGAACGACCTCAAGTATATATGGATTTATTAGAGAGGAGAGAATAAATAAGTCTCAAGTATGAAATAACTGTATAAAAAGAAAAAATAAACTAATCAAAAAAAAAAGTCAGAAATATATTCTAGCTAATAACACAGAAACAATAGCAGAAGACATAATATAAGATATTAAGTAAAGGGCAGAGATAAATATTTAGATGCCACAGATACATCGAAATTCATAGCAAGATATCGAAGTAATTTATCGAGAACTGAAAAGAGGAGAATATAATATAATATTTACTATAGCACTAGAATCATCAGCATTCAAGACCGTAAATATAGATTAGATAATGTTAGAAATATTAAACTTTATATTTTGATTATGATTTTTTATTTTTAATTAAAAAATGATTCACAGCCTCACGGCATAGACCTGTATCTAAGCTATGGGAGTATTACATAAGTAATGTACTACCTAGGATCCGAATACTAATTACGAACCCACCGACTCTAGCTATCAGCGCCGAGTCGCTCTAACCGTTAGATCCACCCTGAAAGATATAGCAAAAGGATGACTCGATACTCCAAGCTCATCTGGATCATCAAAAGACTAAAGAGCAACTAATATTAGCATTAAGAGTTAAGATGACTAGTTATATCACAGGTATTCAGAGTTAGAGTAGACCATATAGTTAGGTAAGATCAAAAAGAAAGACGACGCCTATTGCAAAAATCTAGGATCATACAACGCACAACCCCATATCACAAAAAATACAAAAACAAAATAAAAAACTAAAAAAAAAAAACAACACGAGAGAAAAGCCCATTAAGAGCTTATATCGATACGCTCTAAAACCGATTAATTATAAAATCAAGAAGAAATATCCATAATTTACAGCAAATAATCTAAAAGATTGAATAGATCCAAAAAGTTTAAAAACACTCTCGCACTCACACGCTCTCTGCACGAATTGCGATTAACAAAATAATAAAATTATGGAACACCGTCTCAAAATACACAGGTATAAAATTAAAACCTTACTTATATCAAATCTAAAATAAGATAGATTAAGTCTGATAAATATAATAATGGACTATCCAATACGTAAATTTAAACGCTACGCAAGCACAAAGATATGGGGAGAAACAGCTAAATCTTAAAAAATATAAATCGAAATGACGGGAGAAATTAAGAAAAATTAATTTAAGAAAATCACAAGTACTACTAGGTTTCATTTCGAAAACAACACGAGCCACAACATATTTTGCTATAATTTTTCCACCAAAAAGTAAGAAGTATCGGCTAAGTATCTGGCCATTTGTTAGTATAACCATAGATACTTATACACCATCTAGAAATTGCCGAATACTACCGTTAGCGATACATAATCCAGTTAATCATCTCCGAAATATATATAATTATAAGATTAATTATATAGATATAGATAGATAAATAGATATATAGTATATTAAGAAAAATAAATTAATATAATAGAATAAAATATTACGGCTATTCGATACCGGATTAATCCTTAACAGACATAATATAACATAATAGAATAGAAAATTAATAGTATACATAACTATATCAACAATAGGAATCTCCCAGTGCGGCTCACGAAAGCCACCGAAAAATGGCTTCAAATTTCACGATATTACTTTGTCTTCATCAAGCCAAACTATTAAAGCAATTTAGAGTTAATACAAGATTAAACTTATAATAAAATTTTTATCAAAATCACCTATACAATATAGTATAATAGATTTAACTTATAGCATATAATAAACTACTAGTGGAAGATAAATAATGAATATCACGAATATATTCAATATATAATAGAAAAATATATTAGTAATAAACTTAAATATTAAATAGATAACTTTTATTAATAAGAATATAATAAATAATAGATAAAGTCTATAATCTAATAAATTAATAATATTCAATATAATTATATAAAATCTATTGATTTAACAATACATCAAACAAATTAAAGATACGCCCCCTAAATAAGCATCAATACATAATCATTAAATAATAAAGTAATATATACAACTATAATACTATATATAGTATATTATATACTATATCTTAATCCACATAAAATCACCAATAATAAGATACAAAAAACCTAGTAACTAATTATAATATCCTTCAACTAATCAAAAAGGCGCATTACATACATCGAACATATGAATATAGATCACATACCCCTACTACTGGCACCTTCAGCAGTAAAATCAACATCACTCAGAATTCACCAAATAAACACAATAATTCTACTACACTATAAAAAATGTAAAATAACACCATAAAACTAGAACCATCCCAAAACCAACACGTATATCTTAGCAATGCTCAGTCATACTCGTTCAAAGTTACAATATTATAAACTCATATACTCCCAAAATATATCCTAAACTATCTATAACTCACATATTACAATCCCATCGCACGCTCAGCTAAAACTACTTCGGCACAATAATATTTTCACGCGACCCCACAATATCTAATAACTACTCTTATATGCCAGAGCACCTAGAATGAGCCTCGCAACGAACCAAATGATCTCACACATAAAACAACAATATGCTACAAAAAGAGAGATATACAATATAAACAACCAATGTTGAACATCCTAGAGACAAAACTTACCGAGCCAACGTAAAAAAAAACAAACAAAACACTAAAAAAACAACAACCCATCATTCAGAAAACTAAAATACAGCTACAGCCAAGGGAATACATTTTGGATTCTCTGTCAAAAAACTTTTATACGAATAAAAGCCGAATATTAAATATAAAAACACAAAATAAACAGAAAATTGGCACATTTATTTGAAAGAGACCAGCAGTTGGGACTTAGACAAATACATATCCGATAATAACGTATATTGATCAATCCTACACATGTACACCCGCAATTGTCTAGCGCCGGCTTCGACAGTACGGGTACAAACATGAGGGGCTTGCCAAAATACACGCTAGGGAGAGCAATTAGGACAAACTCCCACCACGCGACACCAATACCCAGATAAGATCGGCAATTACGGAGACACCCCTCCCAGGTAGGACGCGAAAATAACATCCTTACCCGTAATCCCCAGAAAAGCCGAGAAGAGACCTCGACTACTGCCAATCTCGCGTGTAAGAACACACTATACCCATAGTCCAGCTATCAGCAAAACAAGCCCACTAACAGTTAATAGAAATCGTCCTACTTATTTAAACACCACCACACCTAAACAAGTCATACCTTAGATAAGCTTTCATAATCATAATATAGCACATCAGAATTCATATAAACTCAATTAATTTTTCTATATAATTCTTTATAATTTATAATTCTAATATCATACATTTAACCGAGCGAAATTTCAAAAAAGTTATTCCTAAATATCCCCTCCTTGTCAAAATATCTATATATAGTTGTTCACCATCAAGTATATAGACAAACTACATAACATAAACCCAAAACACACTCACACTCCATCGCCTACATCATAACTCAATAATGAAATATATATAAACTCACTATATTATTTTAATTCTATAGTTTTGTATTCAATATATTATTTTATACTAGTTAATACAATCTACACCACTCACCAACCCATACCAATCAATAGTAATATACAACTAAAATACCCTCCAATAATATACTAATTAAATTTATAATATACTACTAAGACTCACTATAAATATATATATAAAAAAACTAATAATAAAATCCAAAGATTGAGCACGAAAATCTATCAACTTAAAAGCGCAAAACGCAAAAGCGACACGAGCTCGGCAAACAACAAAAGCTCTAGTCCGCAACGCAAAAACCAAACTTATCTCAAACAAACAATAACGTGCGCTCTGCGCCACAAACAGCAAACACTCGCCCAATATCAAATTTTTCAACAGTCTGAGTCACAAAGAAAAAAAATTAATAATTATCCATTTTATCAGAATTGCTAAAGAATCAATTATATATATACCCAATTTTATATGCTCCAAAATTTTCATACTGAAAAAATGAGTAGATTTAGTAATGTTTAATTCCATTATCAGTGATCTTCCTCCTCAGGCTCTCCTCTTTGCATTCTCACATAGTGTCATTCCCTTTTCATAAAGACTCAAAGAAATAAAATTTTATCACAAAATTGCTCTGCTACTAGCTTGAACAGCTGGCACCCTCTTAAAACTCTATAGAACAATCTCCAGATCTTGACATAGAAAAAACACCCTTCCGGTCCGCTGACCTGACGACCCGTCTGAGAATAACCCGAATGAAATCCAATACTCACACCAAGTTACACTCAACCTCCCTAACGATATATCGACCAACGAAGCAAGAGTTCATACGTGCCCTCAGAGACTGTGAGACGAAACATATTCTGAAGAACCAAAACAAAATACTCCCGAATAATATAGAGGACCTACACTTTCGAAATATTCAAAATCGATACCCCCAGCGTATATCAAGAACTCAAACTTTTATTGTAAGTTCGATTTCTCAGAAAACATATATCCTAGTCAGATTGTATTTAGAGTGCAAACATAAAACATTTTAAATTGTATAGCTAATCAAATAAGAGAAAAAATAATACCGTGAGAGACAGTTTAATAGTTACTCATAAAATAATTAGTATAAAATAAATAAATCATCAAACAATCACGCAATACTTATATTTATCAACCTATATATTATGAGCTAACGTAGTTAAATAAACGAAAAAGAAATAATAGAAAAAACTACGAACATAAGAATTGTTAGCGTAGATTATACAATTAAAGAGATTAACAGATGCGTAAATTTATCATAAGAAAATACTAGAAAAGTTAAATACCTATATATAATTAAGTTATATATTACTCATAAAACAAACCAGAAACCACAGACAATAATTAAAAAAAATCTGCCTTCCAAAACAACATGTAAAGTAGTAGCCTGCAACTAAAAAAAACGAACCAAAGAAACCTAAATAATAGTATGTAAATCCAAATATAATGGAATTTACTACTCACACACCCCCACAAGACCTACAGACGTACCATTCAAACAATAATTTACTAGCTAAAACCCACACCAATCCCCCATGCCAATAATGACGAAAACCATAAAATACGTAAAAAGAAGAATAATACACCATAACTATCAACCCAATCCAACGAGAATTCGTATATAAAAAAAATTATATACCAAAATGATATAAAAATAAATAATTCCATACAAATACATAATAAAAACTAATAAGTAGATATAAGCAAATAAATAATACACTAACAGATCTTCAAATTAGCTTACTATATATCTATAGCCAACACTGAATAATAAGTATGAATAAACGAGTAGAAAGGAACAAATACCCCGTAAACAACGCCCTACTAAACCCAATATTCCATCCCATAACCTCCCCCCCGTCGAATACGTATACATTATCATATAAGCTCAACCTCACACCCATGTCAAAGATAAATTCACTCAAATACATCAACACCATAATGATAATAAGTTAATAAATATAATACAATAAATAACTTAATAGATTAATAAATAAATAATGATATCCGAAAGATAAGCCGCATACAATCACAGACAATACAAACAATGACTATAGATAAAGTACGTAAAATTATAATAATGATCAAATACAATTAGCCAAATTCCAAAATAGAGCTAGTAATATAACCATAATACTAGCACCGACTAACCCCTTCTGCATACCGATATAGCATCAACTATATACAATAGAAAAAAAGACAAAACATATACGATGAATATACTATAAACTCTATAAATATACGAAGTAGGGTAAAAAGCTTAGCATTTTTAATTTCCCCTCATTACTAGTAAGTATAATTATAAATAATTTAACTATAAGTAATTTTTTACAATATTAATCATACTATTATTAATGATAATATAATCACCAATAATATATTCCTTTTATTTTAGTATCCATATTATTAATAATGCTAGATAAAAATGCTTTGATATTGTACATGCTACCCACATTAGAATGGTCATCGAATAATCAACCTAGTAAAATACAAAAATATATTGCAACTAACTCAATTTATTTGAGAACTTAATTAGAGTCTCTATTTTACTAATAACCTCGAAAAGAACTAAGATAAAAATTTTGCTCAGCATTATTGGCTTTCCTAGCACCAATGGACCAACCACATATATATTATTAGGGTATATTTCATGAGTTGTGAGTAGTCTATTGTATAGACATAATTTAGGTGGCTACGGTCATCTAAAAGGTTATAATATAAATAATTAAACCAATGGTATTCAATAATAAATTGCTAATTAATTACTGCAATTTTATTCGACGATTAATTATTGGATAGTCCTATATTGGGATATAATATAACACCGTAGGGAATAGACCTAACCTAAGCCACACAGCACCATAGTTCAGCGAGAATGATAGTGAAGAAACACGATTGGAGTGAGATACACCAATATTTTTATAGGGGTCATTTGTGGGTTATAAGCCACCATCGAAATTTGGCAGGCTTTTCCAAGTGTCCATCTGAAAAAGGAATTTACATATTAATAATAATCATATATATATCTACCAGATTGATTATTAATCAATTATTAATGATTTTAGGAGTCTACTTATTACGAAAAACCTAATAAGGGAAAAATAAAGAAATATACTCATGCCAGACAATTCGTATTTTCAGCATAACATTAGTGGAATTCACCAATATAGTATATATCATATTGTTTAAAATGGTGTGGGCATGATCAGGAATTTTAGGAGCTAGGTAATCTGAGTATAAACATATAAAATATTGAAAATACGTTGCCAAATATCTTATTTTTATTGAGATTTTGAAGTCCTTCTTGATAAAACCTGGGGAAAACTAAGAACATCCAATATCAACGGCGTGGTTTGGGCAGCCGGGTTAATTCTTTGAGCATCTCTTCTATAATATTAGTAATAGTCATATGTGGCACATTGGA
This sequence comes from Trachelipus rathkii, assembly GCA_015478945.1. Taxonomy (NCBI): domain Eukaryota; kingdom Metazoa; phylum Arthropoda; class Malacostraca; order Isopoda; family Trachelipodidae; genus Trachelipus; species Trachelipus rathkii. Next base: position 7,082 of record JABUQX010074302.1, on the reverse strand, counting down.
TACTCGGTATTTAGAAGGGTATGGTTGAACATCGAGTAAAGAGAGCAACCAATATGTAGTAAGAATTAGTGCGCGAACTGAATATATTGAGCTAATATTTCTTCAACCCTTTTATTAAGCATCCTTTGGAGCTCTTCTTATTAATCCAAAGGGGTTAATATATCACTCTGGCAGAGATTCTAAGATAAAGATGCAATGCATCGTATTCAGACAAAATATTAGGGATTAACAAATAATTCATACTTAAACACGGATGAGGTTGTGTGCACCATCTTTGAATCAGATTCTCAGGCAGCCTATGGAATCATTATAGTATATATAACCACTTATACCACTATTTATTGAAAAATACGTTTGCATTAATTTTATAATATGATTCATTATTGAGATTGTTGGCAAGGTCTTCTTGATTAAGTTAACTCTGGGTGAGACACATCTATGAAACATACGCAATTGATCCAAGAAGTGATAGTCAGTTGAGCAAAACATTTAGCCGAGAGTTCCATATAATAGGCAACTGTCACATTATGAGAGTGGGCATCATCGACTTTTAGGAGGTATATGTCCAGGTTGGGCGAGAAAATCAAAATTAGATAAAGTAAATCTCAAGAACATATGAGGTTAGACATACTACACATAGATCAAGATATCTTATTTAGACACTTTGGAGTCTCTATTTGGACTCCAAACAATTTCCGTAGGGAAGACCATTGTCATTCTATGCAATGCGTATGCAGAACGATTAATAGGAGTTCCTAAATATTATTACATAGTAAGCCTAGGTGGGCGATGGATTCAGAGATTATGAGATAGCACTACATCGGTCGACGTCTATAGATAATAATTGAAACACCTTATAAATATATTGAGAGATCAGTCTGGATTGATCCATAGGAGATCTTTTCAATATACTTAATTGTATATGATTCATGTTAGACCTTCTGGTAAATACCCTGGGTGGACAAAATAGAATAACACACAATGTCAGGAGCCTGGTGGACTTAAGAGAACTATTTGAGAGATGGAGGTCACACAAATTTTTTTTATAGTCATGAGGGATATTAGTGTCTGGCGGCGAGTGAGTTCATAGAAAATTTTATGCGAAGAGGATTGACAGTCATGCGAAGATGAACATCATAAAATACAAAAATTAATTTCATTCCAATTTTAATTAACGATTTTGAGGGGTCTCTATTACTAAAAACCTAAGGAAAACTAAGAAAAAAGTTCATGTCGCAGGGCATCGATATTGCAGCAAGGCATTGGGGCTCCAAATATATACGTATAACTATGAATTGCGCTAATTGTGGGCATGATCCCGAAATTATAGTCGAGCGGATGGGGCATCATATTAGTTATAACATAGGTAGGATAGACTATTATTTTGATAATATTATGTGTATTGCAACTACTCTCATTGGTTATGTAACTGTAGGGTTTCCTTTGGGCCTCTGTTAAACTTTATTACCTTAACTGCCTATGGGAATAGAGAGTAGAATAAATTCAAACCATGCATGAGTAGGCTTCAGCAAACATTAGGGAATGGATCTCATAAAATGATGATGGTAATAGTCTGTGGCATTGTTGAGGCATGATCGAACTTTAGAGGTATGATACATTCCTATGGAGTATAAGCAACAATAATATAATATATTAAATCTACTCCATAATATATGCACTAAATCTCTCAAATTTTATTGAAGATAGGTGGAGTGCGTCTATTACTTAAAAAACCTAGTGGAGACACCACTAGAGAAATAACGCGATGCCTATGTCACTCCGAGTATTCAGCAAACAATAGAGGCGAGCTCCATTATATATTTTATATACATTTTCGCTATTTGTGGTGTGTGGCATGATCAGAAATTTAAGGTAGCTACAACATGGTCTATTTTTATATAATAAACCAAATAATTAATATTGAAAATACGTTGCTAATATCTTATGTTATTGGAGACTCTCTCAGAGGGTCCTCTTGATTATAAACACCATGGGTGAAAACTAAAGATAGAAAAGTAACATATCGACATGCCATCACAGTGTTCAACAAAAGCATTAGGGGAATGTACAATCTTTTAGTACACGTCATTGTGAGGCATGAGGTGGTTACACTTTATGGCATTGGTCATAAGGAAGGCGAAGAATCAACATATACAAATATCTTCAAAAAATAGTTGGCCAATTTTAAGTGCGTAAAACAATTATTGATATTTGAGCATTTTAAAACGCCTATTAAGCTAATAACCTAGGGAAAATCTTAAGAAAAGCACCAATAGCCAGCCATCGTAAAATTCAGAAATCATTAGGGATATCACATATTGTATTAATAGATGGTTACCTTGTGGCGCTATGTAGCGGAAGTTATTATAGAGCTTACCGGTCATTCTGAGTATAACATCATGAGAGGTAGTTGAAATTATAGCACGAATTATCTATTAATAATTTTTTTATGAGCTGAAATGAGACAGTCCTTTACACTGATTAAAAATAAATTGCTTGGGGAAAGACCTTTAAGCAGACAATCGCAATTTGCCAGCGCCCATCACGTGTTATCAGTGCAACAAAGCGAGGGTATGAGATCCGATCTCCACTGAATAATTTTAATATAGTGAGGAGATGCTTATGTTGGTGATATTATATGATATGGCAGGAATTTAGTGTAGGTGGATGGGTTCCATTGACCCAGCCATGGATCAACACTATAAACAAATATGTTCTATATAGCTTTCCTGATATAATACTTACCAATAATCTCCAGACTTTTATTAAGATATTTTGGAGTCCATCTGGAGTGAACTTAAAACCTATAGCAGAAGAACTAAGAAACTTCGATGCGCCAGACATCGGGTACGTTCGCACAAATTCAGGAGCTGCATTGCCATAATATAGGATATTATTGACACTGGGTTGGGACAGGGATCGAATTTTATGGAGCTATGGTCCATCTAAGTATAAAAAAGTAAATCACTAAAATATTCCGAAAAATGTAACGGTTGCGTAGATATCTCAAATGCTCTCATTTGAGATGAAAGTGCTCCTAATGTGTGGATTGAACGCCGTGAAATGGTCTATCTTCGGTTTTTTACTCTTTAAGTTTTCTCCAGGTTTTTACTCAGAAGGACCAAAATCTCAATGAACCATTAAGATATTAGCAACCGTATACTTTTCAATATTTTATATTTTATATTTACTGTTTTGAAATTTTCCAACACATATATATATTTCGATATCATCCGCCATCCCATTAGGTATATTTATTGTCCTATATTTTGGAGTCCCTAATGTTTTGCTGAAATCGTTTTTACGTACCATAATAATGCTAGGACAATCCCACTAAGGTTTTTTGTACTGAGCTTTCCCTTAGGTATAATGTAGTCATTAAGGTCAGGACTCCAAAATCAATCACAAACTAGTTAGATGTGTAGTTCGGCCAACTCATAGTTAGTTATTGTCATGTTAGCTATATTAACATTCGTCAGAGTGAACACTGAAAACCCCTTAATTTAGGATCCAATTGTCACAATCAACTATGGGAATATAGTTAGTAGTTTGGGAGATCCTTTTAATGTTGTGAGGTCTGGCGAATCTACTACTGAGGCCTTTATATTTGGTGTTTTATGCTAATATTTTCCCTAGTGTGTGGGTAATAGAGAGGAAAATTACAATAAATCCGAGATATTTATCAACCAGTATTTCATTAAATTAATACGTTTTAATTACTTAATAATTGTAATAAACTTACAATCATGCCCAAATACATATAAATAAATATCTTGAATACTCGAATGTTTGCTGAGCCATCGAATGCTAGATATCTTTGTTTTAATTTAATGGCAGTTTGGCTTCAAGTTCAAATTATTCGCTTCTACTTCAAGAGTTTTAAGGCGAGCGTGTATATTTTTATAATCGAAGTAATTTTTTGGTGTTCAAGGGAGTGGTCTGGATTACAACTTCGGAATGTACCAATTACCTCACTTATAATCTTTCGAATTCATGCCAACAATAGACTCCATTTCTATTATAACCTTTGGATCTTCCTAATAATGTTTGTGAACACAGTCCTCTGGGCATTGGTTGTGTCCTTATCCAATTTCACGCTGTAATTTCACCCAGTTTTATCAAAAGAGACTTCAATTATATTCTCAATAAAAATTAAGACGTGTTATATAGTAGAACTGTGTGCATATCATTTCTATATGTTTAAATACTCAGTATGACTACTATCTTGAGTCTCGCTGAATACTTACGAGTGCAGTAGCCCTTACAATTACGTCATGAGCCAGAGGTCGGAAATTAGTTGGAAATACTCTCTTGTTTCTTGCTGAATTTAATATGTATTCTTTTTCTCTGTATTTTTTGTAGTTTTCCCGTAGTCTGTTAGTATATAGAGGCTCAAACATCTCTATATACAAAAAGTTGAAGAAATAATTTGGATAAATATAGTTACTTTTATTGTATTTTATATGTTGATGCCTTCGATGACCTTACCTCCTAAATTTCGATCATGCCAGCAATGTTATCTATTCAAAATTGTGGAAATCCTAGTTTAGTAAACACGCCCGCTTTTGTTAATTCATCCTCAACCACTCCAAGTGGATATTTTACCTCAAAGAAGGACTACAAAAATCTCACCTAAAAGTGTGATTGATATTTAGCAACGGCTAATATTCAGTGACATTATTTAATGTTCTATATATATCTCCTAGATTATGGAGCCGTAGTCTTCACCCTAAATTCGATTCGCGCCCACAATCTCACTATAATATTCTATAATATATTGGAAATCCTAATGTTTTTCTTAGCGTTCCCTCACGCATCGTCTTGTTTTTTAGTAATAGATTGTCTTCTTAACATCGTCTTAAATTTGATGTTTTAGTGGCAATATCCATTTTTGGTATTTTACTATGTTGATTCTTCGTTGACCATTTCCTAAAGTTTTCCGGATCTTATGCCACACAATCGGACTATATAGACACACTTTCCTACTTCTGGTTACCTAATGTGCTAGCATGAACATATCTCTCGCATAGAGAATACGCTTTTTCCTTAGTTCTATTTCGGACCGTTCAGGGTTATGTACTTATGACAACGAACAGGATACTTCCACAACCATGCAATATACATAATTAAGAAAGAGTTGACGCTTTACCGTATTTTCAATATTTTTATATTTTATATTTATATGACGCATAGCTCCTAAAAATTTTTCGATCATGGCACCACAATTACTATATAATAATTTGGAGTCCTATGTTTGCTGAATACGATGCTGGCATTTTTTCTTAGTTTTCCCTAGGTTTTTAGTAATAGAGACTCAAAATCTTAATAAATTGGATATGTGGTAATCAATATTTTAGGTATTTTAATATGTTGACTCGCTTCGATGACCATTACCTCCCTAATCGATCATCCCACAATGACTATATAATATTTTGGAATCCCTAATGTTTGCTGAACACTCTGAATGGTATTGATTTTTCTTAGTTTTCCCTAGAGTTTTATCAAGAAGGATTTCAAAATCTCAATAACATCTGAGATACTGCAAGGTATTTCAATATTTTATGATGTTTGATAGTGAGATGACCATAGCTCCTAAAATTCAATCATGCCCACAAATTACTATGTAATATTTCAATTCTATCTAATTTTGCTGAATACGATGCGCATCTTTTTTTTCTTAAGTTTTTCCTAGGTTTTTTAGTAATAGGGGACTCCAAAATCTTAATAAAATTGAGATATTGGTAATATATTTTTGGTATTTTATATGTGGATTCTTCGATGACTTACCTCCTAAAGTTCGATCATGCCACAATGACTATAAAAATTTGGAATCCCCTAATGTTTGCTGAACACTCTGATGGCATTCGTTTTCCTTAGTTTTCCGCAGGTTTTAATCAAGAAGGACTTCAAAATCTCAATAACATTGAGATATTAGCAACGTATTTTCAATATTTTATATGTTCTTTACTTAGATGACCGTAGCTCCTAAAATTCGATCATGCCCACAATTACTATATTATATAATTTGGAATGCCCAATGTTTGTGCAATACGATGCTGGGCATCGGGTTTTTGCTTAAGTTTTCCTAGGTTTTTTTAGTAAATGGAGAACTCTATAAATTCTCAATAAAATTGAGTTAGTGGCAATATATTATTTTTGGTATTTTAATATGTTGATTCTTCCGAATGACCATACCTCCTAAAGTTCGATCATACCCACAAGGACTATATAATATTTTGGAATCCTTAATGTTTTCTGAATACGATGCTGGCATCTTTTTTTTCATAGTTTTTCCTAGTTTTTAGTAATAGAGACTCCAAAAATCTTATAAGAATTGAGATATTGGAAATATATTTAGGTATTTTATTTACCCTAGGCGTTTCGATGACCTTACCTCTTAAATTTCGATCAATGCCCACCATGAACTATATAAAATTTTTTGGAATTCCTAAGTTTGCTGAACATGCCGCTGGCATTGGTTTGTTTCTTAGTTTTCCCCAGGTTTTTAACAAGAAGGACTTCAAAATCTCAGTAAATTGAAGAATAATGTGGGCAACCAGTATTTTTCAAATATTTTATATGTTCATATCTTAGATGAACCGTGTAGCTGCCTAAATCGATATGCCCCACAATTAACTATATAATATTTTGGAATCACCTAATGTTTGCTGAATACGATGCTGGCACGGTTTTTCTTAGTTATCCCTAGGTTTTTAGTAATAGAGACTCCAAAATCTCAATAAAATTAAGTTGTGATATATAATTTTTGGTATTTTATATGTTTGATTCTTCGATGACCATCCTAAATTTCGATCATGCCCACAATCGACTATATAGATATTTGGGAATCCTAATGTTTGCTGAACACTCCTGATGGCATTCGTTTTTCTTAGTTTTCGACCCAGGTTCTTAAATCAAGAAGGACTTTCAAAATCTCAACTAATTATTGAGATATTTAGCACACGTATTTTCTATTTTTAATATTTTATAATTTATATGACCATCAGGCTCCTAAAAAATTCGATTTGCATGCCTACAAATTACTTATATAATATTTGGAATCCTAATGTCTTTGCTGAATA
>JABUQX010074301.1:12500-17500 GCA_015478945.1 Trachelipus rathkii | reverse complement strand
AGCCATCTCTTGAATAGGGCTTCGCCCGCTGTATGATGCTGCTGCCAAACCCAACAGTTTGGCTGCAGTAAAGCTTGAGATTGTTATAATTTGTTTAAAGTCGGCAGCTTATTCAGGCTTAATGTATGCCTGGTATGTTTTGGTACTATGTGTTTTTAGTTCAGGAAATATTATAAAATATGTTTATCTTCGTTGATCTGTATGATCAATAGGTTATTTTATGATGTTTGACAGGGAATTTTGCTAATGTCCACGTTTATTCATAGTTCAAGATGCTGGTATCTTTGATAGATTGGTCACTTTGTTAAGGGATTTTGTTGGGTAATGCTCTAGCTGTTGCTGATATGTTGGAAAAAAAGGGAAAGGATGTTTTGTATGTCCTGTAAGCTACTTACCTTTGATAGTAAGGAACTATGTGAATGTTAGCAGATTATTCTGTGCGCGAGGCATGTTAGGTTTGTCGTTGTACATTATATTCTTAGTTCAGGCTTTGATATGTGATACATTTCTATTGATGAGAAACTTTTATTACCTTAACGTATATTTGGTCTGTATGATAATTAGGTAAGGTTATGATAATTTTTTGTTAAATATTACTAAGTTAAGGTAAAAATACCAATGATATGTTACAGATACGTTTGAAAAAGTGTGAACAGGTTAATACGTTCTGTATGCAATGTTAGTTACTTTACTGTTGTTAAGTATGGAACTTTGTTAATGTTGGCTGTTTCGAGAGTAAGGTATGTTAAGTTTGTCGTTGTCCATAATATTCTTAGTTCATTTTATGATATGTTAGCTCTTATTGATGTTAAAACATTGTTACGTTAAGTATATTCGTTGGTCTGTGTATATATAAAGAATTTATTTTTTGTGTTGGCGTTTATCCATAACATACTGAAATATGACTTGAATTAGCGACGCATGATTCGGCGGTAGACCGGCGGAGCGGCAAGAGAGGAGCGGAGGGACGGGTGGTTTGATTTTACTGATTTATTTGATTTTATTGTTTTAAATCTTAAATTATTACAAATGATTCGGTTTCTTTTATTATTACAGCATAGTCTTTACTTTCACTACCCTCTGGTGTCCAATGTCTTTACCAGAGACTTGGTATTTTCAGTTGCATAGTATCTTGTAACGTAGATTATGACTTTATAACGCAAGCAGCTGGGATGACTTTCATTATAGGATTTTATTGTGTGTGTGTGTGTAAGCTAGTATCGCCCTTAATTCATTTCGAACGCTTTACCTAAATATTGGAAGCAATCATATGCTCATTCTATTCTAAAAAAAGGATTGATGTTTTAATTATCAACCGATAGTTCCTACCGGTATTCTGTTAAACGTCTTAGATTTTATCATTTTACACACACATATTGGCTGGCGACATACATATTAAGAAAAGTTATATATATATATATATATATATATATATATATATAACTCGCCAAATTTAACTCACCTCTAGGGTATATGTCACTCGCAGGAACGGGAAGGCCCCCTTAGCCCATGAAACCACAAATCAACACAGACGACAGCATCAGTGTAACTATGTAACCACCCCGCAGAGAATTGGCTGCAGTATTGTTGCCGTCATCGCGATAAATTTAGGAAAACATAAACCATGTAACGACCTGGCAGAGGTGGGGGTAGGTTATGTCGGGGGTATAATCGAGCGAGGGATTATTCACGTACGAAATGACTCCGATAAACATGGAAAGATAGTGCGTCAACACTCCACACCGAAGGACACGGGTACCGGGCACTTGGTCGACGGTTTGGTGTAGCGCACACAACTATTGCACTGGTGATCCAAAGGTACCAGGAAACCCTGACACATGATCGCCGGCGAGGACAAGGTAGGCTCAAGGCCACGACACCGGTGGAAGACCGATTTATACGTCTGCGTGTATTACGAGAGCGCCACACAACAGCACGACATCTGTAGATACAGCTGGCGGAGGTACACGGCACTAGGGTGAGTGACAATAAAGTGTGTCGACACCTTGCGGAACATAATTACCGACCCCGGAGGCCTGCCATAGGTCCACCGCAGACCACGGCACATTGAAGGGCGTGACCGGCATTTGCCCGAGAACACATTCATTGGACGGTCGATGATTAGGCAAAGGTGCTTTTTACGGACGAGTCGAGAGTGTCTCTGTACGTCATAGACAGGCGTGCTAGAGTATACCGACGACTGACGGAGAGGTTAGCGCAATGCAATGTGCTGCAGGCGCCGCCGTTTGGAGGTGGGTTGGTTATAGTCTGGGGTGGCATCTCTTTATCGGGGCCTACGGAGTTGCACATCTTCGATGGAGGCAATCTTACAGTCGTAAGGTATATCACAGACATCCTCCAACCATATGTCGTGCCATATACCCCTAAATCGGAGACTCTTTCATCCCAATGCATGACATTGCAATACCACACAAGGCCCAATGTGTGAACGACTACCTTAGGAAGGTTCGAATTACAGCGTTGAAGTGGCCAGCATATAGTTCGGACCTCAACCCAATCGAACATTTGCGGGATATCCTGAAAAGTCGGATCCGACAGCTGCAACCCCCTCCACGGACCCTCCCGACCTGCGACAGGCACTGAATGACGTATGGGATCAAATCACCGTCCAGACATTCGCCCACTCATCGAGAGCATGCCAGGACGGTGTCAGGCAGTCATCCGTGCCAGAGGGTGTCATAAACGGTATTGAGACAGACCCAAAACCCCCGCGGCCGTCGCCGTACGTACCAACATTGTGTATTTACAGCGCTAAACCTCCAAACCCTACTGCGAGACCCTTTGGCTGCACCTTGGCCTCACACTCTATCAATCTACGGTTCTGGGGAGGAGTCCACCATGTTATTGTCCAATGAAGTGTTTTTGTCTCCAACTTTTCCCAACTCCCTCCCTTCCTCACACAACCCCTTGTGAAAAGTGTTTAATCTTTAATCTCTGGATCTATATACATACAGGAGAAGCATATACATGCCATACATATTAAGTTGGTGCTTTTACATACATATTGCTGATATATGTTGTTATTGGTTGGCTTGTGAATAGAACAAATGCAGTCCTCATTATTAGTTATTGGCTGGTTGGTTGTTACATATTATTTTTTTTTTGACAGTAATATATATATATATATATATATATATTTTATATATACATAAGGGCAGGAAGGAGGCGCTGCAGAAGCAATGTAAATAAGACATTGCGAGTTCTTGGTTGGGCAAAAACATTATTTTGTCTTCCAGTGCCAAATGTTTCATGTCTTTAGGTCTTAATAAAAAAGAAAGTATCTCTTGCGCACTATCTCAGTGCACTTACAAACACATCGGTTAGCTACTCCATTTTTCTTCTTCACATACTAAGCGTAATACACGTTATACAATTATGAAAACACATACACACTCTCAGAGTGCGGTATCGAAGATCTCTTTTCATTCATTTCTTTCCACTCATCGCTTTTATAGTTTGTTGACTTTGTAGTGATAGCGTTTGTGCTGTTATAATAAGGTACAGTTTTGCTCTGGTACAAGATCATCTTCCCTTCTTAAAATGGTTTCTATAATATTTGCAGATTTTATTCTAATTTTCATTTTCTTGAAAATTCTTCGTATTCTCTAAAACACACCATATAATTTTACCAGGATGTCAGGTATCTGTTCGCTCCGACTACAAATGCTGCACTCTTTCCTCTCTTACTATTTCTACATTCTCAGTTTTAATCCAAAAGTGTGGTTCGTATGTCTGTAAAGACATTGTCTGTTATTAATTTGGAGTCTTTCGAATATTCTACATTTTGACTTTGGCTTTCTTATCAATCAAGAATTAAATTTATTTTTCATGTCAATTTATTTCATAACTTTACCGATTATTTAATTGGCTTCAATTTTTTTAACTCCCACTTTAAGTAATATTCTTATATATTTATTTCAATATATTATTTTTGTCTCCTCACTTAATATTAAAAAGAGACACATGCTTGAGGAATTTGACCTCAAGCATTCCTTCATCACTGCGTCCTTCATCACTGCGTCGCCCTCGTTGAACAAGAGGCGCATTGCTTCCTCATGAATTTTGTGAGAGTATCGGAAATTCAAAGACTGCTCGTTGTGGTGCCTCCTTTTTTCCAGCATCATCTGTTCTGCGAAACTCCATGCCCACGTCTGCACCCACATGAGGGATTTGCGTTAGGCATGGGATTGGGTTTGGTTTTTCTTTCCCTTTGTTTTCTGTCCCTTCTTGAAAAGAACCCAGCTCGTGAGTGGTAGTAACGTGTAAGAAAACAAATACATTAAAAATACAATGCAAAATAAAGTATCTTTTAAAATGTATAAAAAAAGAAAAAAAAAACATGCATAAAAATGACGTATGTTCTTTATAAAACTGTTTAAAAAAAGAAAAAAAAAACGTGACTTAAAATTTCGTCACTTTTTTTTATATCAAAATATGTTATTTGTGTTAAAAAATGTTTAAAATATTGTTTTAATTTTATCAATATCTTTATATATATAATATATATAATTATATATATATATATAATATATATATATATATATAGGCCTATATATTATATATATAATATTATGTATATTATTTATATATATATATATAATATATATATATATATATATATATATATATATATATATATATATAAAATAAAATATATATATATATATATATATATAATATATATATATTAGGTCAGCAGTTGCGATTAGTCCGATATATGTATCTTAAAAACTATTAATGCTACAGTAAAACGGAATACATTGCTGGAATGCTGGTCCAATTTTAGTGCGGAAAATGTAAAAAAAAAAAAAAAAAAAAAAAAAAAAAAAAAAAAAAAAAAAAAAAAATTATATCTCAAAAAATACAATAGCTACAGCGAAAAGGAATACATTTTTGGAATCCTGGTAAAATTTCACATAAGAAAATGTAAAAATAATAATAATAAAAAAAAAATTATTGTTAATAAATATAGTAATATG
>JABUQX010074301.1:0-7500 GCA_015478945.1 Trachelipus rathkii | reverse complement strand
ATTTATGGGTTGTAATGGTGTGAGAAGAATTTGATTAAAATGAGGAATGAACGTTTAGAGAGTTGTGTGGAAAAAGGAAATAAAGATGAGAGAATAAAATGAAAGTACGTTGAGATGGTTGGTCAATGTGGAAAGGATCGATAATAGTCGGTTGGTTGGTTAAGCGGATGTATGTGGTGAGTGTGTTGGAAATCGACAGGTTGGGAGACCGCAAAAAGAAAAAAGTGGATTTGAGTCAGCAAAAGAAGGTCTGGAGGAGTGAAATGTGAGTTGGCAGGGGCGAAGAAGAAAGGTGCATTAGTAGAGGAAATGGCCAGGTTTTGTGAGGTATGGTTGTGGCCCACCTGGGCCAAAGGGATGAACCCCACAATTAGCGAGATGCCATAGTGAGAGTCCGTCGCGGTCCCGTGAAGCTCTAGGGTGATTTTCTGACTGCGCGAGTCTCACTAAGAGGTATCAAAAGGGGAGAGTAAGGGCTGGGCTTTCTTTTTTCGACTTGTGTCATATTCTCTACTTTTCTGTTTCCGGTGCATGTTACGTACCTTATTACCCACAGTCTTGCGGAGAAAAAGGTGGTTGATTTGATGATGATATATATATATATTATATATATATATATATATATATACTATATATATTATATCATATATATATTATATATATTATGTAATGTACAAAATTGTATACTGATTTTTTTCCCGCTTGAGCGGGGTAGTGGTGCGTACAGCCTTCCTCATTCACACACCCCCTCATCTCGCCCTCACCCACCTCCTCCACCCCCCTCTATCCCTCGCCAACTCCCTACCCTCTCTTCCTCCCCCATCCCTCCCTCCTCCATCATCTCTTTATTCCATCCATCCACCTCCTTTTTGGTCTCCCCCCCTCTCCTTCCTATCCCCTCCGCCTTCCAAACTCTCCTAACCACTCTCTGCTCCTCCATTCTCACTAAATGCCCATACCATCTTAACATTCCCTTCTCCGCTCTTCCCACCAGACCATTCCTCCAATCACATCTCTCCCTCACCACCCTATTCCTAATCCTCTCCTTTCTGCTAACCCCACAAACCGCTCTCAACCCCTTTATCTCAAATACTTCCAACTTTTTCCTGGACCTAGCATTCAACCCCCACGTTTCACACCCATACAACACCTTTGGTACACAAATTTTTTCAAACATACTTATCTTAACTTTCTGTGATAGATCCCCCCCTTTCCATATTTCTCTTAGACCTCAAAGCCCTCATTCCTTCACCTATTCTATGTTCTATCTCCTCCTTCATCCCTCCCCCTTACCCAACTCCATCCCTAAATATCTAAAAATCTTTACTTCTTCCAATACTACACCCCCTACTCTAGCCTCTAGCCCCTCCCCTCCTCACTTTCCTCCTCCTCAAACACTAGCACTTTACTCTTACCTGGATTTATTTTAAGCCCCTTTTGTCCACACATTCTCTCAAACTCCCTCACCAAATACCTCAGCCTTCCGCGTTCTTCGCCACTAGGGCAGTATCATCCGCAAAACAGTATCATGTTTACTTCCCTTCTATCATTCCAAATAATGAATCCAACCCGCTCCCCTCCCTCACCATTCCTCTGCAAACACTCTCCATAAACAAATTAAATAGCCACGGCGACATTACACACCCCTGCCTCAATCCACACACCGTCCCAAACATCTCACTCTCCCCGCCTAACACTCTCACACACATTCTACTATTCCTATAAAAAGCCCTAATACCTTTCCCTAAATTACCCCCACCCCATTTTCCTCCAACACCCTCCACAGTTCACCCCTATTCACTCTATCATATGCTTTCTCTAAATCTAAAAAACATCCATACACTTTCCCTTTCCTCTCAATACTTTTCTCCACAAGCATCTTTAGTGTGAACACTTGGTCCACACACCCTCTCCCCTCCCTAAATCCTCCTTGTTCTTCCCCCATTCTCCCCTCCGTTAAACCTCCTTACTCTCTCAATCAGTATTCTTCCGTACACCTTCCCTACCACACTTAAAAGACATATACCTCTATAATTTCCACATTCCATCCTATCCCCTTCCCCTTATACAGGGGAACCAAACAACCATCCTCCAATCCTGTGTGGTACCTCACCACTCCTCCAACATATATTATATAACCTATACAGCCATTCCTCCACCCCTATACCTCCCTTTTGCAACATTTCCATTCTCACACCATCCAGACCTGCAGACTTCCCCTTTTTTACCTTTATTCACGGCCCTAATAATTTTCCTCCATTTGTATTTCATCCTCCCTCCTCCCCACTTCATTTCCCATCTCACCTCTTGTATATCTTCCTCCCCTACCCCACCCCCTTCATTTAATAGTCCACTAAAAATACTCCCCCCACCTCTTCCTCACCCTATCCTCTCCTCTATCCAATCCCCATCTCCTGCCCTTAAATCACTCTCCCCACCCCTCTTCCTCTTCCTTTTTTTAATTAACCTCTTTCCAGAAACATCTTACTTCCCCGATTCAAAAATTTTCCGTCCACTTTTCTACACCATTCCTGGTTTTTGCTCTTCTCTTCGCCCTCTCAACCGCCCTCTTTGCTTCCACTCTAACCCTTCTATATTCCTCCCAGCTATCTTCTCCCCTACTTCCCAACCATTTCACATAAGCCTTCTTTTTCCTTTTCACCACCTCCTTCACCTCCTCACTCCACCATTCACTCCCTTCCTTCTGACTTGCACCCACCCTTTTTTACTCCACATATCCTTCTAGCCTCTTCACATACTGCCTCTCTAAATCCTCCACTCCCCTCACCCCCCAATCCCGTCCCTCTACGTTTCTCCACCTTGTCCTCCATACTCTCCTAAACTCCCTCTACTACTATCTCCTCCAATTTTTCCACCTTTATCACTTCAACTCTCCTCTTTTCTCCCCTTTCCCTCACCGTCACCTCTCCCCCACCCTTATCCTGGCAATCACCAAAATAGTGAATCCGATTATCCCCCTCCCCGGCCCCTCTAAACACATTTAACATCAACAATCTACCTCTATCTTTCCCTTTATACACACATTAATCTTAGAATCGCCTTCCCCCCGTAATCTCACTTCTTCCATTTATACTTATGATTTTCACTTTTTTTTGAACAAGTATTCCCCACTATCATTCTTCTTTCGACACATAACTCTATCAGACTTTCTCCATTATCATTCCTCTCACCTACCCCAAAAAGTCCTATTATCCTGTCCTACCTCCTCCCTTCCCCACTCCTGCATTCAAATTCCCAATAACAAATTTTTTCATTATACCCCAAAACTTTCCCAAACACTCATTCAAGTTCTCCCCAAAAATCTGTTCCTCTGCTCCTCCTCTCTCGCTCCATTCACTGGTGCATTTGCGCGCATTTAAAAACCCACATTTCCCCCCCGGAATTTCACCTTTTTACCCACATTAGCCTAGAAACTCACCTGGTTACACAACCTTACCTTATCCCACACCTCATTCCTCATAACTATTCCCACCCCCTCCCTCGCCCTCACTCTCTCGCTCACCCCCGATACCATACCCTTATATTTTCCGAAATCCAACTCCCTCTTTCCCTTCAACTTAGTTTCTGTTATCCCTAACACATCCAACCTTTTTTCCTCAAACATCAACCCCCCTTCCTCCCTCTTCAAATCCTCGTTTACCCCTCTCACATTCATACACCCCACCCTAATTACCACTCTCCTCCCCATCTTTCCCTACTTCTATATATAACTCAATCAGGCTGTACGCTTTACGGGACCCCCCACCTTAGGTGCTTCCCAACACCTAGGGCTACCACCCCGCTCACCAACCCACAATAACAATAACAAGCTACGTTAAAATAATATAAAAACAATAAAAGGTTAAAACCCAACTATCAGTTAATATCTATTCCCCCACCCCCTTCCTTCTCCCCCCTCCTCCCCCCCCTCCCCCCCCCCCCCCCCCCCTCTCCCTTTCCTTAAAATTCCCGTAAAATAATTTGCTATGAAAAACCTATTACACTTTAACTTATTATTTTTATTTAAAATTCTTTAAAAACCCTCTTCAGAGTAATAAAAAGGTTAAATGATAATATAAAACAATATAAAAATATAAAAGGTTAAAACCTATACTCTATCAATTTATATCTATTCCCACACCTCCCTTTCCTCCCCCTTCCTCTTTTTTCCAACAATAACAATAACAACAAGAAAACAATAGTAGTAAAAACAAAATAATAATAATAACAATAATAATGATAATACTAATAATAATAATAATAATAATAATAATAATAATAATAATAATAACAATAATTATTATTAATGAATCTATAATAATATAATTAATAATAATAATAATAATAACACTACCATACCACCTAATAAACAACAAACAATAATAATAATAATAACAATAAAAATAATAATAATAATAACAACAACAACAATAATAATAATAATAATAATAATAATAATAATAATAATAATAATAATAATAATAATAATAATAATAATAATAATAATAATAATAATAATAATAATAATAATAATAATAATAACAATAATAATAATAATAATAATAATAATAATAACAATAATAATAATAACAATAATAATAACAATAATAATAATAATAATAACAAATAATCAAATTATCTATATATCTCGTTTTCACACATCGACATTTGGACGATCAGTAAGAAGTTTAAGTTCAACTTCAATTTTTTATAACACTAACTTAGTTTTCATTTATAAATTTTACCATCGGAATACCAGATCTTAGTAAAGTTCAGATATTATTCCTATTCTCAATGGCCATTTGTGATCTATCCTTATTTCATAAAATAACTTGGCTCTTTTCGGAATAAGTTCATTTATGAACATTTGCCTATTGGCGTTTACTCGACCATTTCGACGTTTAGAGTCAGAAGATGAAAGGAGTTTAGTTTTGCCAAATTTAGAACTAGTAATTATTTCATCTTGAGTTAAATCCGCTGCAAAGTTTCAATAAACAACGTAATCACTTCATTATTATTAACACTCGTCGAGTCAGAGATTTAATTTTCAACCCTAGGTCCAGGTATCACAATTTATCTTGATAGAGACTTTTGTCCAAGATTTTCGAATCCTTTATTCAAATCCTTAGTTCAGATTTAAGATGGTTAATCTATATTTCTTATGCCATAATTTTACTTACAAAAGGTTGACCAGGGCCTCTACGTTGACTATTAGTTGCAGCGGCTGGGAATTAGAAAAAATAGTTGCCTTTTACGAATCATAGAGTCCAATTTAGCACCTCATCATCAGATGACACAGAAGTTTAGCAACAGTAAACTATAATCATTCAGATTTTGATCCATTGCCAAATAAACACGGAACACTTGCTTAAATGAGGCAGTATAATAAGAGCCAAATAATAAACTAAAATATATCAAATAAGTCTTTATCGGGAGAGGAGACAGTCACCCCAATATAAGTTAACAGACGATTATATTCACAGGTAAACAGAGAGAGAACTTGAACACGTCTTCACTCAACGAAGGTTCCGTTATATATATATATATATATATATATATATATATATATATATATATATATATATATATATATATATATATATATATATATATATATATATATATATTATATATATATATATAGCGACATTTATATTTATTTATAAATAATAATTTCATTTAAATATATATATAAGGAATAATAATATCAATACGTAGGAAATTGATATAAAAAGAAAAATAAAAAAATTTTGGGCAATTAAAAATGCCAAAAGTTATACTTGCAAGTACCAAGCACAAGTACCAAGTACAAAAAATGCTCAAAGTACAAGTACAGTACACTGGTTTTAGAAACTGAAAAGTACAAGTACAATTACTCCAAAAAATGTACATAAGTACAAGTACAAGTACAATACTTGTATTTGAACCCAACCCTGATATATATATATATATATATATATATTATATATATATATATATATTAATATATATATAAAGCTTCGGCATTCATGTAATATACATATATATATACATATATACAGAATATATATATATATATATATATATATGCCTATAAATATATATTTATATATATATATAATTAATATATATATTATTATATATATATATAATATATATATATATATATATATATAATATATAATATATAATAATATATATATATATATATATATATATATGCCTAATATATATATATATATGCCTATATATATATTTATATAATTATATATATATATATAATATATATTATATATATATATTATATATATATATATATATAATATATATATATATATATATATATATATTATATATATTATAATATATTATATATTATATAAATATTATATATATATATATATATATATATATATATATATATATATATATACTATATATATATATATATATATATATATAAATATATATATATATATATATATATATTATATATATACTATTAGGGTTTGGCCGACGCCACCGGGTGCCGTGTCGGTGCGGTGCGTGCGTGCGCTCATTTTGGTGCGGTGCGTGCGGTGCGCATCAAAATTTCAGCGACCTGGTGCGAAGCGGTTGCGGTGCGGTAAGAAAAAAAAAAAGTGCGGTGTGGTGCGGAGCACGAGAAATATTGTAGTGCGGTGCGGTGCGGTGCCTGGTGCGGGCCTTTTGATCGCACCGCACCGGGAAACGAACTCGCTTAAGGAACAAAAATTTTATTTTTCACCATGAAACATAAAAAAAACTGAAAAAGAAATTGAGTTGGATATATTAATATATATATATATATATATATATTATATTATAATATCCATATATTATATATATATATATATATATATATATATATATATATATATATATATGTGTATATATTATAGATATATATATAATATATTATATTAGGGTGTCTCACGAGTTATGTTACGCGGTGTATCACCGTACGGGCATGTTTAAGTATGAAAATGTTTAAAATTGTAAGTTCGATATTTATTTATTAAGGAGGATGGTGATATGTTACGTTGGTGTCTGCGTACGCGCAATACGAAAACCGCGCACAAACATGAGAAGTCGAATGGGTATATATATTTTTATATGGCTGCTGTGAAAATGCACATAAAAAATGAGATGGGCTCTTCCTCTCGGACATTTTTTATACGGTTGTTCGTTTCCACGAATGTACCCATAAAACACTAGACGCCCCTGCTTAGACATATCATTTGCGTTAGATAAACCACAGTTACATGTACAGCTTCGTAAACGCCAATCAATAATACCCAACAATAGTTTTAAACGTGAATGTTAAAAGGTTGAAGAAAAGAATGGTATTCAAGACAGCTCATAATATCGATACATTTAATGTAATAACGTTGTTTAGTATCATAACAAATTTAACACCTATGAATCTTATCCACAGCATTGCAAAAGAGAGAAGAACGTTTCAGGTCCGTTTACAACATTTGCACATATAGGACTCTCTCC
>JABUQX010074300.1:10000-37115 GCA_015478945.1 Trachelipus rathkii | reverse complement strand
CTCCAAAGAACACATTTAATTCCTAATTGGGTGTCTTAAGTTTATATAGATGAAATGATTTCATTCATCTAATATTTGAACACCAAAGTGTGATAATTGCTTTATTGAAAACAATTTCCAAAACCAGAGAAACATTGCCTTCTAACATTTATTAATTTTTCTTGCCAGCAAAAAAATTCACAAAGATATATAAAGCTTTAGAAATACACTTTAAATAACTACTTCAAATATAATATACAACTTTACTATAATATAATAATACTATCATCACTATCGGTATTATATACAATACTATATAATATAAATATATAATACATAACATAAATAATATATAATATATTTGTTATAATTTAAATATTCTAATCAAAACTCAATAATAACACTTTTAAACACGCTTATATTATATAAGCCAACATACAACACTCAACAAACATCTCCTAAACTTAACCAAGAAATCTACTCTATCCATTATCTTCCCCTCAAACAGTGCAAACCCCTTATACCTGTTCCGTCACAACTACCTAATTCTTAAATTCTTATTCAGACCGAGTAAATACTATATGTTTACTAATAAATGACCAGTATTCTCAGTTCTATAAACAAATTCCCCCTTTGTACTCATTGTAGTCAGAGACCGAGAGGTTCACATTGCTAGCTAGGACGAAAGATTGTTTGCTGTAAAAATGGGACTCGGGCCATACATTTGAAGGCATTTAATGGATTAATATGGAGCATCACCTTCAAAAAAATTTTTAAAACGATACTTAAAAATACTCACACAAAAATTACCCAGTAAATTACATCAAGTAGAATCGCAAATTCAATCTCTAAATAGTGTTTATGCAAATTCCGCTAAAATAAAAATACCAAAAACAAATAGGAATACCTTCTTTACAAAAGGACGCAATAACTTTTTCAATGTGTTAACTAAAATTTTATAGTAAAACTTAAAATTTTTAGTTAGTTGTTTGGCATGCTTAGGAAGTAGTGATGTACAGAGTCTAGAACTAAGATCTGGGGAATTGGAAACTCAGTCAATTTATGCAGACTTGGACTAGGACAAATTTAACAGTCCATGGCCAATTCCAGCTGAACATGTGCCTGAAATATCTAGATAGCTGTACATGCTTTCCCTCAAATAATTATCTGCTTCGATACTACTTTTTAATTTCTTTTCATTTAACTTTGTCATATGAAACTAAATACATAAAATGAGGGTTGGAATTTCAGTTATGGAACCAGCAAATTTTACCCAGAATTGGGGTTGGAGTTGGGGGGGCTAAAAGTATCAGCTGAGGTAAAGAATCAAAATCAAAAACTCTTTTGTAGAAGTTAGTTGTTGAAGGTTAATAAGAAAAAAAATTCTGGCCCTTAGACCAGGTTACAAATGTTATCACTTTAATCAAAAAGGATGAAGAATTTTCATGTAATATAACAAACTACACACTAACATATAGGAACTTTCATCTGATTTTCCTAGGAGGCGTACTTCAGAGGCATACGCGTGAGGCAATTGGTTTGAGAGACCTATCCAATTAAAAAATTGTGAATATCACACAAATATTTGACACATTCTCATTACTCTTTAAATTTAATCATACCAAAAAAAAAAACTGATTCCATTGTAAAAAAAAGAAATTAAAACGAAAAAAAATTTCATGGACTGCTTTCTCGCCACTCATTCCTTGTTACATTCTGTAAGAAATCTACTGCGTTTTCCAGAACAGCCGCGACCTGGCAGCCGAGACGGAGCACACAGGCGCACATGGCATCGTTTCCAGAGGCCCTTTGCGCCACTTTCTACGTCATGTTAACGCCAGTTCAGGCGCGCCCGTTGTTAAATTCCTCAAATTCTGGTTATTAGTAAACGGCGGGCGCGGAATGAATCCTTTGTTTACAACAAATCTTATTTACAAAACATGGTCGGGGAAATGAGCTTGCCAAAAGTTTTTAAATTTAGTTTAGAATGTATGTTAAGGGTACTAATATGTCGTATCATTTCATAAATGAGAACTAATAAGTACAAGTATAATATTTTAATAGCCTAGTGATTCATTTTTAATAGCAGATTCTAGTAAGTTAACATTTATTAGGCCACAACCCAGTATATCATTTTGTAAAGTATATTGCGCCGAAATGCACAGGCCTAAATAAAATTGAACTGGAATCACCCCGTTTAATGTTTTTAATATGCATATTCATAATATCATATTTATATATATAGTATATCTTATATACTATATATATAACTCCATCATATATATATATTATATATATATATATTATATTTATATATATATATATATATATATTATATATATATATATATATATATATAATATATAATATATATATGATAAAAGTCGAGAGAGAGAGAGAGAACAAGAGAGAGAGAAAAGAGGGAAGAGAGAGAAAGGAGGAGAGAGAGAAGAGAGAAGGAGAGAGAGAGAGCGAGTATTGGTGAAAAGGGAGGGGGGATCGATAATGCGTAGAAAGAGGCGACTACAAAAGAACACGACAAACCAGAGAAACAGGGGCACAAGAAAGACCAGGGAAGAACACACCAACAAAAAACAAAGCAGAACAAGAAAAAGAGAGAGAAAGAAAGAAAAGAGAAGGAAGAACAAGCCAGGACCACACCCAAAACAAGAATGAAAGAGAAAAGCCCAAAAAAAAAAGAAAAAGACAGAGCACACACAAACATTCAAGAAGAATAGGAGAAGAGAGTCTAAAGCAGAGAAGGACAGCCAAAAGATACAAAAAGAAGACGAGAGAAGACAGCCCACCATCAAAAAACAGACAAAAACAACAAGAATTAAACAGAACAGAGAGATCACTGGAAAGAACAAAGAGAAAAGGAGGAATCATGGATTCAAAAAGCCAAAGATGATGAACAGACCAACTAAGAAAGAAGAAAAGGAAAAGGAAAAGAGAGCAACAAAGGCAACAATAGACCAAGAAAAAGAAGACGGACGCGCACACGAGCAAAGAGAGAGGAGAGAGAGGAGAAACGAACAAGACGAGAGCGAAACGCATAGAAAAGAGCAAGGAGAATCACAAAGAGACAGCAACAGAAAGATAACCAAGAAGAAGAGACCAGCCAACACAGAGAATAAATGAGTATATATAAAATGGAAGCCATTGATTGAAAAAGCACCAAAGAGAGACGAGAGAAGACAGAAAGCCAAAACAATACAGAGAGAGCAGTGAGAAGGGAACAAGAGCTAGAAAAAAGTAACAGAGAAAGAGAGACAGAAAAAAAAACAACAGGCAAAAACGATCACGAAAAAAATGAGAGAGTAATCGTTGTAGAGGAGAGAAAAGAAACGGAGAGAATGAAGATATCTCGAGTAAGGAATGACAGGAACAGGAAAGCGAAGAGAAGAAGGAAAAGACGAACAAGAGATGAAGGGACCAAAAGAGAAGAAAAGCAAAAGGACATAGACAATGAGAACTCAGAGAAAGAGAAAAAAAAAATGAAAGAAAGAAAACAAGTAAGAGAGAGAAAGAAATATAAAAAGAGAAGAAGAAAGAAAAACACGCCCGCCAGAGAAATAGAGAGAAAGAGAGAGAGTAGTTAAAGAACTGATTTTTTCTTAAAGAATAGCGGAATTACCAATAAGTCAAGTATTACTTAAAATTTCATACCGTTCTCCTCCTTTCTATCTCTGCATGAAATAAATTCTCCAATTATAATAATTAATTAAAATTTTTTAAAATTAAAAAAAACAAAACAATAGAGTAGTGAAGAACACACGAAAAGTGATGGAACTTTTGCAATTTCGTTGGACCCCAATTGTTCAAGCTGATTCCGACGGGCGCATTCTCGACCAGTTTCCGGTTGCAACTCAAATTTCCTGTTTCTACACGACTTCGGTGTTCTTAACTGTAATTTTTTCAATTCGAAGCGTTTCTGAGTCGAATTTGCAAACGGGCTGCAGTCGGGCTTTTGGAAACGCAGCTAGAATCACTGTCGAAATGCGTTGCAAATTAGCAATGTTACGGAATTTAGTCACAAATTCTTACGTTTGGTGAGAATAGTTCTAAGAACCCCTTTCTTAAAATTTTGACAAAACGAACGTTTTTTTTAGAACGGCCCGTTTCTTATTCTTTCGTAAGAAAATATAAATAAATATACGTCTGCTATAAAGAAAAAGTGGTGCTACGCAATAAATTGGTCAATATCGTATTATATAACATTGTTATAACACATCTGAGAACATAATAAATATTATCGATATTGAGAATTCGGCGATTGAATGCATTTGTAGCTAAAAAAAAAAAGCATCAAAGTTTTTTTCCGTTCGTTTTCCGTCAACCTTTACGCTGCAAAATCGCCTAAAAAAATGCTCATCAAAACCGTTAAGGATATTCCTTTACTTTTCTGGCAAGGTTGTATTTATACAGAAGATTTTTTTTTTTTATTCTGAATATTACACTGAAGGCCCTGCATTTTGTGGCTTTGAAATGAGCCAAATGTATTTGCTGTACGATTGCGCTAAGCAGTGACCGGAAAACGAACGCACTCAACTTGTAGCCATTTTTTTTAGCACAAAATGCAAAAACGTGGGGAAAACGGCAGAGCTCATTTGACATATTACGTTAATATATAAATTTTACATCAGAGATAATGTTATCAACCATTTTTAAAACGATGATCCTTTTTCAAAAAAAAAAAAAAACAAAAAAAAAAAACGATTTTTTCCGAAAAAAATTATAAGGAATTTTTACTGTTTGGATTTTTGAGAAAAAAAATCTAATTTTAATGAATTTCTGGATTTTTGGATTTTTTTTTTGGAGAATCGTAAACGTTCACGCGAAAATATAATTGTTTAAAACAAACTTTTTTGTAAGTATCGATTAAGTATTTATTTTAACCCATGAAATCCTTATATCTGAGTTCCTTTTTTCAAATCTTTATATAATAGGGACTAATTAGTCATGACACAACAATGAAAGCGAGAAACGACTAAAAGTTGTTATTTGAACAATTGATAATATATACTATCAGATCATAAAAAAAGAAACATGTATTGAACTATGATATTTTTTCGATTTTTTTATGATTGAGAAATTTTGAAATTATTATTTCTAATTTCTTTCATTTAAATTAAAAAAATAAATCACTTTAATTCCAACAAAAAGATAAAAAAAAATACAATAAAAAAATAAAAAAACCACTTGCCGCAACTCAACTGATGTTTATTGCCCGTATAATAATTTAACTGATAATAAAATCCCTGTTTTTCGGTGTTTGCTGTCAGACGGTGTTAACAAAGATGCAGGGTCAAGCGCTGTAAAAAAAATTTGTCGGACTACATAAATTTTTGGCATTCCACTGAAACTCCACAATTTTTTTTTCTGGTATGAGTCCTCTAATTGCGGGAATGATATAGGCATTCCGCTAATTGCAATTCCACAACATTTTTCAAAGATTATCGCAATCGCACATCCTCAATTTCATTTTGGATATTTCGGCAATTGCGCACCACATAGCGGACTTTAAATTGCTGAACACGTCACTTCTGAATATAATATATTATATATATAATAGTACTATAATATATAATTATATTATATATATATATATATATATATATGATATATATATATATATATATATATATATATATATATATACTATATATATATATATATAATATATCCCAGTGGCGACAGCGTACCAGTCATCTATTGATGCGGAGATGACTGACCAGGTGAATAAAAAAAAATCATTCCTTTTTTCAAAAGCATTATTTTATTTTTTCCATCGGCCTGTGGTCAAAACTTCTATATATTTCCCTCTAAAAAAATATATATATATTTTAAACTTTTTGCATATTATCGTTTTCAATTTTATTTTGAATCTTATTCGTAGTAATTTAACTTTTGTTTGCACTTAGAATTTGCTTCTACACTGCTTCAAGATGGTTACATTGTGTGTGTTTTCCGGTTTATGTATAACTTTTTAAATGATTTCCAATTTGGTTATGAAGACTAGGGTATTATCAGTATTTTATATAAAGCTTACCCCTCACATTTACTCAAATTGCGCCAAAAATGTATAGTGATATAACATGCCCAGCTCATCTCTAAATTTATCGCTTCATCCCTCTTTGAGCAAATTTTTTTTTCTCGTTATTAAATTCCATGAAACCTGATATGCTGACAAACCTTTGGAACTTTTTACTGAAAATAGTCAAAATAATAAAGAAAATTAATAAATATTCATAAATTATTATTAGCATCAGTGAAATCACAATTATAAATAAATTTACTCTTTTTACCAAAAATAAATCAATTAAAAAGTTTCCTTTTCGTTGCCATAATATACACTTTTATAAATACAAATATCTAGAAAAAGCTTAATTAAAAAAAAAATGCAAAAAATTTACGTTTTCTTTTGAAAGAAAACATGTTATTTAATTGGGAACTTACTTTTGAAAAGGTCCCTAATTAAATATTATTATTATTATTATTATTATTATTATTAATTATTATTATATTAATTATTATCATTACTATTATTATTATTATTGTTTGTTATTGTTAGTTCATTATTATTATTATTATTATTATGTATATATTATTGATATTATTATTATTATTATTATTATATTATATATTATTAATTTGAAATTTAATATGAATTTTTTTTCCTGTTCTTTTTTATTCTTTTCGTTTTTCAATCCTAAAATTTTTGGAATATTTCTTTAAAAATAAACCTACTTCGGCAAACTCGTCCTCTCTACTCTCTCTTCTCTCTCTCTATTTCATATATATATAATATTACATATATAATTATTACTATATATATATAATATAATATATATATAATATATAATATATATATATATATATAAATACTATATATATCAATAATATATAATATATAATATGATAAATCTTCTGATAAGCTTCCCCATAAGGCAGACATGAAGAAGTGTTATTTTCGATAGTGGTATACGGTCTGGAGGGTAACATGGTGGATATAAAAGAGTGCTATTTTGGCAAATAGAACCAACAGTCGTGTACAACTAAATAGGCAACTAGCTCATCATGGCGAACAATCAGTGAAAAGAGTGGATGTCCCAAGGGCTTCAGAGCTGGGGCCCACTATTGTCCCTCATATAATTAAATGATTTAGGGCCACGGGAACTTAATGCAGGTTCGGTTTTTTAAGTTTGCAGGAATGATACCAAACGTAAGAGTCGGCCACCTCAGTTGGAATAGTGAAGCGATGTATAAAGAATTCCAAAATTGAATCTCTAGCATAAACCTCTCTTGGTGGGCAAGAATAGTATCATATTGATGAATTTTTAAATAGTTAAAGTTCACAAGGTTAAGCTACTTCAACGGGAAATCCTATCAAGATCAGTGAGAACTGCGAATGGAATGGGATTGGCTTCGAAGTATCTGTGGACCAAGTAAAATTATTTATGATTATAAGCAGTAATTCGAAAGATAGCTAATCAGTTTTTGGAAGCAAATAATAAAGCTAATAAGATGCTGGGCCTAATAAATCGCAATCTAGTGAACCTCAAAGAAGTAATAAAAATAAATGTATATATGCAAATGTTGTTAATTGTATACGATGTGCCACAATGTCGACGTATTATTTTAAAGAAAGGGAAATTTATGGTCAGCTTCTGAAAAATGGTTCACGTTAAGCAGCAAAGACTAAATTTTCTGGTTGAGGGTAAGAGCTATGAGGAGAGCTGAAGGAGTTAGGAATGTTTTTGTAGAAAAGCGATTTCTCAGAGGTGAACATGCTACTAAGTCTACAAAAATAAAATCTTTTTACATCTATTGATACTACGGAGACCAATATATTCTTTATAGTAAACAATGAACGGGAGACCAGGGAACATGATAATATGGAACAAATTTATATTAAAAGAAGGAAGATTGCCACCTTGATATAAGAAAGCTTTCTTCAGATTATTAGACAGTTGTTTTAAATTTAAAAGAGCATATTGGAAAAATTATCTTGTATAAATGTATTCATATATATTGAAGGTTGATGCCCGCTGATATGAAAGACAAACCACCCGTTCATGTTATGCCTGCTAAGACTTATGATGATGTTCTGCAAGAGAGTGCGATGCAACGGTTGTCACGAATGACATTGGGCGTTTTTCGCGTCCCCGGGGGACTGCCTTTTGACTTCGGTCTCCAGTGGGGCGCAGCCCCCTATCCACCAGCTATCGCCACAGAACTCCCCCCCCATGGAGTTTTAAGCCACTCACACATGGCTGTGGTGAACGGGGGTTTCCGGGTGCAGATGGGGAGCTAGGCCTGATGCACACGATTAAAGCCATGCTGAAGAAGGCTCGACCCACTCTGTACTTCTTACGTGCAGTTGGTCTGCACCGGCAGTGAGAAGCACAAGTACAGGCGTTACAGTATGACCGAACAGAGCAGCGCCAGCAGTATAGGAACTTGAATTACTGTGTAATGCCGCGATTGAACGATTGTGTAAAAATCAAACTACTTACAAACGAAATGTTCTTACCACAGCGAACAACTGTATGAAGAGAAAGATGGGATGCTGGCTGTAGTGTTCGTTGTTGCCACTTCCAGTGGCACTAGTCACCTCCGGTGGTCACCCAATTATTGAAGGGAGTTATGGTCGCTGTTGAAAGAAACCCCTTCGATTAATGCTGAGGACTAGATGATGCTTGAAGAGAGGTGAGTCGCGAATGAATTGGCTTTTCGTCTGCCGGGGGGCTGCAATTTGGAACTATCTGGTTGATGGTCAGCATCCGCCCCGTTCCACCAAAGATCGGCCACAGAGTCTCCCCCCCCTAGGACAATTCGCCGCGAACACACTCGCTCCGCACCTGTGAAAGGACGTTGTCAGCTGTTCAGAATGAGAGCTAGGTCACTT
Organism: Trachelipus rathkii; assembly: GCA_015478945.1. Taxonomy (NCBI): domain Eukaryota; kingdom Metazoa; phylum Arthropoda; class Malacostraca; order Isopoda; family Trachelipodidae; genus Trachelipus; species Trachelipus rathkii. The sequence goes on along the minus strand of JABUQX010074300.1, from coordinate 28,225 downwards.
CACCTGCAAGTAACCTATCTCGCACTATACCAGGGTGTGACACACCATTAACAGCCACTGAGAAAGGCTTCGAGCCACTCTGACCTCTTACGTGCAGTTGGCTCTGCCCACCTGCAGTGAGAAGCAATCGAGTACAGGCGTCGTACAGGATGACCATACAAAGAGCAGCGGCCCAGCAGAAGGTAATGAATCATTGTAATGCCTCGGTTTGACGATTGTGCGTAAAACAAACTCTAACAAACAAATGTCTTACCACAGCGAACAACTTGGTGAGAAGATGGAATGCTGGCTGGTGTTCGTTGTGCCATTCCAGTGGCACTAGTCACTCCGGGATCACCAAATATGAAGGGGTTTATGGTCGCTGTTGAAGAACCACCTTCATTGGCCTGGAGACTAGATGATGTTGAAGAGAGTGAGATTTTTCACGATGAATTGGCGTTTCGTCCCGGGGGGCTGCTTTGGACTCCTCAGTGGTGGTCGCAGCCCCCCTTCCACCAGACGTATATATATATATATATATATATATATATGATATATATATATATATATATATATAATATATATATAGTATTATATATATATATATATAATAATATATACTATATATATATATATGTATACATATACTAATATATATATATATATTATATAGTATATAATACTATATATATATTATAATAAAATGAAAATAGGAAACCGGAACTGTAGCGATGACTGCTTGAAAATGCCACCGCCGCCGCCAACCTGATATATTATATATATATTATATATATATATATTATATATATTATATATATATAGTATATATATAATATATACTATATATAATATTAAATATATATATATATATATAATATATATAATTTATATGTACCATATACTATATATATATATACTTATAATATAGTAAATATATATAACATATATAATAAAACTATATATAGTATATATATATAACTACTAATAGTATATATATTAGTATATATAATATATATATATAATATATATATATATACTATAAGTAATATAATTATATATATATTAATATATATAATAATATATTATATATGATAATACAATATATTATAATATATATATATCATTTCCTGCATTCAGTTATTTTCATACCCTTTTCTTTAGCCATGACCAAAGAAAATATAGAATTTTTGCTAAATTCTTTATTATATAAAAAAAATGCTTAACAAACAATAATAAAAAAACAAGGGAACAAATTAAGTCATTTATAGTGTAAAAATCTTACAATTCATTTGAAATTCTTCAATATTCAACACTTATATTAAACTAATACTAGCATGACAGTTTCTCATTGTGTAGCATTTAAAAATCTCGTCCGCAGCGACCGCCGTTACGGGTGAATTTCCTATTATTAAAACGAGGACGAATAAAAGCTGTACTACGATAGCATGACACTCAGATTCTCCACTGTATTTTCTCAACGGTTTTCAGCATCGTCTCATAATAATATATATATCTATATATATCTAACTCTAAAATAATATAATTAATATATATAATATTATATATATACTATATATATATAATAATATAATAATATATATATATAACTATATATATTATATATACTTATATATACTATATATATTAAATAATAATAATAATTAATAATATAATAATAAAAAAATAATTTAATTAAAATAATAAAATAATAATAATAATATAATAAAATATAATTAATAATTAATAATAACTTAATAAAATAAATAATATAATAAACTAATAATAATTTATTTAATAATAACAAAGCTGATGTTTAATATTTTTATCTGCTGAATTTAAACCCTAAGGAATTGGAGAAACATATAAACACCCTGCCAAACGTACAAAAGTTATCAATTTTCGTTCTAAATAAATTATGGGAAAAGTAACTATATATTTTGTCTTATTTTAAAAATAACTAATAAAACGTAACTTTTTACAAAGTTCTTGGAATAATTGAAGAAATATTTAACTAGGGAAAAAAAATTAATAAAAAATAAAAAAATACGTGAAAAAAAAGGGGGAAATCTTAGTATGCTCAGAGCGAAAGTATTATGCCAGGATACCGACATTTCTAAGCCTCTAGTTTTCTTCAGACCTTGGTGTGCTTAGTTACCCTTTTTTTTGTGGTTGTCGAAATTTTTTTTAAGTTTTACGAATCTTTTTCTTAAGGAAATTATGAGTGTAGCACTGTAAAAAACCTAAGAGTAATGAATGCCGCAGATAGGGCCTGAATTTGAAGATCTTTTAAAAACAGAACTTAAGAAGTTATGAAGAAAAAAATGTAATTATTAAAAACGGAAGATTAACTTCATCCATTATCAGAAATAAACACCAAGATAAAAAATTGTTAAAGACATTTTCAAAAAGAAATGAGAAAAAAGAAATGGTTGACTTGTAGTTCAAAATTAAATAGCCTTTTTTGTGGCCCTTGTTGATCTGTTTTCATCAGAAAATTCGTTGGATATGAGGGAGGATACACTATTTAAATAATTATATAAAAAGCATGCAAAAGCACGAAAGATCACAGCGACATATAAAGTAATATTTATTCCTCAAATCATTCGGTAATGTACGTGTGCGTGTGATTTTGTTGGATGGAACCAAAAAAGATTTGATGCCCAACAACACAATGAAAAGGTTTCTAGAAATAGAGAAATTCTTCGCAGGTTATAGATGCAGGTATATTCTTAGGCGGTTCAAGAATTATCTTTTATGGGGCATTAATGAAACAAATGCAAACAAATATAATCGTGGAAGATTATGTAGAACTGTCTTGCATGTGATGAGTCCGTCTCTATGATATTTGAAAAAAAATTAGCAAAAATTAACATGACGACAATTTTCTCTGGAGTTTCGAACAGAATTCAAAATGATTAAATTGAATCAATTCAAAATGTAATTCTAAGGGAAATCCATTCTGAAATTTCTGATGCAAATTATTGCAATTCTCTTAGACGAGACATCAGACGTATCAATATTTCACAGTTATCCACACTTACGATACCTTAACAAAAGAAAACGAATAGTAGAAAGATTCCTTGTTTTACAGACGTAGAGTCTTTGACTCCGCTCGGCAGATGCTTTAGGTCTCAACATGTTTTTTGCGCTTGCATAGAAAATATTAAAAGGTTGAAAGATATATATTCTCCAAACCTTATGATGGACCGCACCATGCAGGCCATCTTTCATGGTTTACAAAGTAGAGTAAAGGAAAAGGTATCCATCTGCAGTTTTGTACATTGTCTGTGCACATGTGTGAATTTAGTTTGATAATACGCACTACACGAACTGAGATACGGGCAAACAACAGCCCGATATACAAAAAGCAACCCCCCAATGCTCACACCACCAATAATTAATTCACAACAAAACAAACCCGGCTTTACACCTGCAAGATTTTAAGTGGTTTAGGAAGTTTTTTTGCTAAATCGCCTAAAAAGACAAGTGCACTTGATGCTATAGGTGGAAAGGTTAGGTTTCCAAAAAACCGCACCAACTAGATGGAATGACAGTTCCTCGCAGGTTCATACTGGCCAAAGAAAATAATCCTTTAATTGATGAGTTATTTGATGAATAATCTGATAATGTAGAGAAATGGATGAATAACTATCCAATTCCGCATGAGATTCAAGCCACAAATTTAGTGTGATTTTAAATTATTTCTACTGAAAAAATTAGTGAAATATTGTCCATTTACTGATGTTTTATTAATTTTCGTCAGTCAAAAAGTTTTGGATATTACTTATTGTGCTAATGAAGCTAGGAAAACTACTAAATTGATGAGGAAAAAACAAGATCTTTCTCTCTAAAATATGATGACAATGTTAAAGGAAATTTTCCATCAGAAAAAAAGATCATGATTACTATAGAAATCTATATAATAACATCATTCAAACAGTTGTTTAAATCAACTAAGAGTCAGATTTAAATCTCTGAAAGATCTTTTTTATAGAACTATTAAACAGTTCATAATTTTAAACAATACGCACAAAAGATTTTCCTAAGAAAACTTTCGAGTCTCTAAGCATAATTTACGGAATTCCATTGACAAAATTCAGCTTCAGAACAATTGATAGTTGTGTATTCTTCGGATGATCTTTAGAAATAAAGTATGGTACAACTAATAAAACACTTCCAAGACAATGAAATTTATGAAGTTATGCCTGAATTTTTTAAACTTTGCCAGCTCATTGCTACGATACCATCTACAACAGCAACAGTAGAAAGAAGTTTTTCTGCATTGAAAAGAATTAAAGTATATCAGAGGAATACAAAAAGCGAAACTCGATTGTCAAGTATTTCAATGACATATATTGAAAGTTTAAGACAGGATCAGAAGTCATGAGAATGATGAGTAAGATTTTATGAATATATTAAACTTTTAAAATGGAATTAATAATTATGAGGATGAGGAAGAGCAAAGTTTTTGTGAATATATTAAAAGTGCAGGATATGATCAATAATCATGAAGTTAATGAATAAGATTTTTGTGAATATGTTGAAAGGAAGAGCGGAAAAAGTTTAAAGATGGAAGAAAGACTCATTACATTTAAAGATCTGAAACAGGTCCATAAATAAAGGTTAAAACGAATATTGGACTAAGTTAAATGGATGTAGGTGTCAGTGAGGTAGAGTTTGACCGAATATTTTTAGATGCTATTTGTGTTTGTTAAAGGTAGATCTTTCGTTATATAACTGTAGTGAAAATAGGAATAATTAAATAGAGATTTTAGATATCCTGATGGAAACAAGTTTCAGCTTTTTGTAATGAACTTTAATCATTAATGTTAATGATGACTTGGAATTTTTTCCTTGCAGATACCTAATGAGTATATAAACGTTTCGTCCATGGCCAAAACTACTTTCGAATTCAACAGAGCCGCCACTAAGCGCTGAGGACGCGGAGAAGATGTTCTGTGTCACTATTGAAGTGAGAAAGACGGGTCAAGAGCTACATGGAAGAGTGTCATATACAAATATCATTGGAGTCTGCAGTTACTGCTGGAAGACTGCAAAAAGAGAGGTCAACAAGTCAGGGCCACTTGTCGATCACTAGAGAGAAATCACCCGTCCATCTTCTCGCCCGAATAAGGGTAGAAGAAGTAGTTGTCCCTTTTGTGTGGGCTCAACGCTGGAATGAGGTGGGTTCAGCAAAGTAGCTCCTCCCCAGTGGCCCATAATCTTATAGAACCTTTATTACCATATGAAATGTTATCCCAGGGCTAGAAAGGGGTATAGTTCCCGGTCGTATTGCTTTAATGCCCTTCAACAAATCAGGGGGTCTTTCAATCGTCCAGAAGTAGACCGCGCGCGCCTTACCATTCAATTAGGAAAATTTAGATAGCATGCGCGAATGAGATGAGGTAGCGTGATGAGTCTCCTTTAAACTACTGGTCTCCCCGGAGAACTGAGTCCCCTGGTGGAGAATAACCTTTGAAATAGACTCAGTCAATGAGAAGTGGCAGGCGCAGAAAATTTTAAACACTTCTAAAAGATTACCGGCCCGAGAAATCTTGCGCGAGCAACATCCATTAGAATCAAAATAGACCCTTAGGAGGGAAGATCGGCCTTCGGACGATGGTAGTCATTGTACACGGCTTGCAAGGAGGACGCTCTGAGGTTGTTTCAGTTGCTGTTGGTAACAACAGCTCTGCTTCTATGGTGTATGGTAGACAGTGGAGGCTGGAATTAGTTTAATCAGCACTGAAATAGTCGAGGCATACATGAAGAACTTGCCCTTACGGCCCTCTGTGGATATAAAAGTTAACGCCATCAGTGGTCTGGTCCGTGAACATTCAGTACCTATCGACTTTTATTCAGAATGTAATTTGTTCTTCCCTGACAGTGATTATGTGAAGCCAACCACGAATCATTCTTCGATGGAGGCGCGGGAGGTCGGTTCCCCAGGAATTTATGCACAGCCCCCGCTAGTCTATAGGGGCGTCGCATAAAGAAAATGGACCTTCTGCCCAGACTTAATACGCGGGAATTAGTACATAGATCTGATGAATGTATAGAGTCCATCGCTAAGGATGAAAGTCTAAAAATCCCCTTTTATAAATGTGTCACGATTAATTCCATTAATTGTCCCCTTTCTCTTGTCAGATGGTGGATGTAAGTTGTCCTTCATCTGAGCTCTCTTCCTTGGTAGGTTTTCAAGCCGACAATAGGACCTGTTATTCCAATCTCGGGTGTATTGGATTTGAGAGATTCTTGTAGGATCGCTTTATTAAATCCTTCTGATACATCTCACTATTATAGAAAAGGTACTGTAGTGGGTACTTTGTTTTCCCTGGAAGAAGAAGAAATTCTTCAAATTAATACGAGACCAATAGAGGCAATGAATAGACTGACATAACTTTAAAGCGACGTATGAGTCTCACACTAAGACTTGGGAGGAGAGTTGTTGGCGTTATGGCGGGAAGTGTATGTCCTATCTCTGAACCGTCGAACGAAAGAAATTAATAGACGTGTTTATTAAAGACATGAATCGGCTGCTCGCAGTGGTTCGGCGCCATGAGGCGTCGGAAGTGGATACTAATAGTCAAGACTCACTCCATAGAAGTAGAAACTGGCCGACCTGTGAGATTACACCGGTACGTCGTTTCCAGGGTCCTTTGGCTCAAGAAATAGGAAATTCAATGCTCATGAATAGGGTTGATGCGCAAGGATTTATTAGACCTAGGGTAAAAATTAGGCGGTAATTCAGAGCTTCCTGTGGGTTCGCTGTCCGAAAACCTGACGGTAAATTGACATTTATGTAGTCAGATTAAACGAAAATTGAATAGTGTTTCTGAATGACAGGATTCCTTCCGTTATCTTAGGTTTAAATAGACATGATTTAATAATATGGTATGGAAATAATATTTTACAGAAACAGTAAACTTATCTTGTCCGCGGTTATTATCAAGTGTCAATGGAGCCCGAGAGTATTGAAAAACTGCTTTTTTCGCCCTCCATCGCAGCAGTACGATATTAAAAATGCCGATTTGGGTGTAAAAATGGTCGCGGCGACGTTTCAACGGAGTAATGATGGCTAGGGCGTTAGAAGAATTACCGGCATGGTCCGAGGTTTGGTATGCTTAGATGATATTATCATTCTCAAGGTCGAAACATAGATAATCATTCTAGCTAATCTTGGATCGTGTCCTTTCTGGCTAGAGAAAACGGTTACAGGAAACTTAAACCCAGTAAACCCGGCTGTTGTCGTACTTGAAGGTGAATTCCTGGGTCACGCAAAATAGTCAACAGAAAGGTGGGGTAAGCTTTTCCCTTCAGAAAATATCAAAGGAGCTTTGGAATTTCCCATCCCGACTTCGGTAAAACAATTACGCGGGCCGAGTTATAGTCTGGGGATGGTAAATTTTTTTATAGGCGACATATTCCCAAGCTCGTTCTCAGATCAGTAAGGCCATTTGATCATGTCAGGGACTGGATGGTAGTTCCATTAATGGGACGGCCGGAGTGTCAGCAGGCCTTCGATCAACTTAAAGAGGCCTTAGTTCATCCCACACTGTTAGGTTTCCCTGATTATAGTCCGGAGTTTCTCACCATGGCAGCTCGCATGTTGAGTGCTTCAGACCTCGGGGCTGAGGGTGCGTTGCTTTCTCCCAAATCCAAGACGGCGAACGCAAACCAATTGCCTTCATTTCCATGACCCTTTAATGGGGCTCAGCGGAATTATGGAGTAATTGATAAGGATTAAAGCTGCGGAGTTTGCGAGTTGGGCGGCTGTCAAATCCCTTAGCCTGTTCCTCCGCGTCTAAAAGTTCATCATATTTAGCGACCCAGATGCCACGCTCATGCTATTTAAAAATTGAGTGCTGGTTGACGGAAAGGTTAGCTCGGACTAATGGAGGAGCTGGTATGAATATGACTGTTGGAAGCATCCGTCATCAATATGCGGGCAAGGTAAAAATGTCAGTTGCCGATGCTCTTTCCCAGTTCGAAACCGTAAATGGATATATGGAAGTACCGAAATCCACTTTTGGATTCCATCCCCCCTGGCTGTTTCCCGATGGAGATTACAGTGTTTAGGAGGGGACTGCTTTTATGATAAGTGGTTTTTTCCTCTCTTCTTAATATGGATCGTAGGAATAGACATCTACAGAAGGTAAGAGGATGAGTAGTAGGAGAGTCATATTGGAACCGTCAACGTAGGCTCCGCGCCACTTCTTTATGACCTTTCTGCCAGGGCGGACTTTTTTTGAGCTCGGAATTTTTACCATGACTTGCCTGTGTTGGGCCTTTATCCTTTTTGGGCCTTGAAAACGGGGGCTTTTTTTCGAAACCAACACCTGTTGTCTTCCATGGGTATTTTTGCCCAGCGGTATTTTTTGAGACCCTAAATTGAGGGGGTGTTTTGGTGAAACCCTAATTTTTTGAGACGTAAATTTTTTTGAAGAGGACCCTAATTTGTTGGGTGAGACCACTAATTTTTTGGAGAACACGTAATTTTTTGAGAACGGCCTAATGTTTTTGTGCGAACCCCTAATATTTTTGGGCATCCCTAATTTTTCGGCAACCTAATTTTTTGCAACCTTCGGAAGAAGAGGTTGCGCAAACGGTTGGGCGTCGGCAACGCGTTGTACAAGGAAGCGATATTAGACCCCACCTATTTTACGCTACCCGATAATAGTATTTTCAGCGGATAGGGGAGGCCAATTTTTAGGCCAAGCACAGGAATTTATTGATCATTACCTTTAGGGGCTTAGCCCTTTTTTGATGTCTTAAAAGCACAATTGTGGTTGAATCATGATAATTATGACAACCCTTTGATCTACACATGAGGTCATTTTTGGCCCACGGGTAATTTTTGAGCGGTAACCGTTAGGATACTTCACATGGTCAATTTATTGGCACCACGTAGATATATAATATTGTCTACAATTTGGTCTTCACATGGGTCAGATTTTAGCCCACAACGCTAAATATTTCCAACCGCAAACGCATTTGGTCTTCCATGGTCATTTTATGGGCCCACGAAAGGAGAGAAGAAAGAAGCTAATTTTTCGTTGCTCAACGGAATCGTGCCCAACACGCCGATACGCACATATATTCGTTCTAAACTTAGAACGCATGATATGGATATAAATCCATATTCTTTGAACACCCTACACACACACACACAATACACACACACAACACACACACGCAACAAACCACACACGGACACACCACACACAGCACACATTACTTACACTTATAAACATAGCAATATCACATATGGACAGATATGATCACATAAACGCGGCACATTACATTTAAACGACACATAGACTACTGGAAGATAGCATTATACACTTATAAAAAGTAACAAACACACTGGCAACAAGGCTTTGTTGCGTCATTGGGTCAACTTTGAATGACCCACGGTAATTATTGTTGTCTTTGCCTTTAGGGACTATAGGGAGTCTTTTATTGATGTCTTAACCTTTTTGACCATGATATTTCGGCCTTGACGGCTTTGCCATATACATGGGTCAGAATTTTGACCCACGCTGAACTTGATGGCATTTGATGGGTATACCCATCACGCAGTAAGCAGAGTGAGTCTAGTGATGTTACTAAGTTAGTGTTCTAATGAGTATAGTAGAGGGAGATAGAGTGCCAGGTGGAGTGCAGAGGGTGATGTGAGTGAGTGCGCAGATGGAAGTGCGCAATCGAGTGTCGACAAGTGAGTAGCTTTCAATTTCGTAGTGCACATGTGATTGTGCGGCAACGGTAATAGTGACCGCCAACAATAAGAATGAGAATGGAGGGACGAGGGTACAGTTATGTAGAAGCCAGCATGAAAGAGACGATAGGAGTAGAACAATTCAAGCATAAGGAAGTAAGGTAAAAGAGAAGGTCAGGAGAAAATAAGATAAGTCAAGCACGAACATATTAGTATCATGGAGCACTACGACATGAAGCGGACTAGAAAAACTAGATAATGGCAAAATGAATATGAAGGTAGGAAGAAGATATACCCCAGATTAAGGGATAATAAGGGTGAAAGCATAACTGCACAAGGGTGAAAGATGCGTAGAAGTACTAGATGTCTAGCCCATTAGAGTGTGTAAGAACGATCTTCGTAGAAAAACGGTGGCTTGGCTAACTAGAGATGATTGGGAGCCATTGACTAGAGTATCGTCAACATAGCATATAGCGCACACATGTAGGAATACACACTATGAACATCCTCACTAACCACCAGCAATAATTTCACTAATGACACTAATTCTATAAGCAACAACATAATGTGCTGACATTAACTAAAACATCGACTATAAGCCACTTTCTCCATAAAGTTGACATGTTAGAAATACAGCAGCATAGAAATGAAAGCAACGCAAACGAGAGCGTAAACCGAAAGACAGTACAACGAGTAAAGTAGGGCACACACTGCACAACAACTTAGAAGGACAGAGACATAAGAACGCAAGCCATGAGCAGTAAGCATGTGAGAGAACTGGCGATTCATGAAAATAGCTACAGCAAGAAAAATTACTAGGCATTAAAACAAGATAAAGAGTAACTCCTTAAAGGGGGTGTATGGGAGGACATTCACAATGGACATTCAAAAGAAGTTAGGGTGGGATCAAAAAATAGCTGAACCCATGGTATAGATAATGGAAAGGTATAAACGTGCACGAAATTAAAGTAAAATGGTAACAACCAAAGAGTAAGATCAGAAAAATGGGCTCAAGGTACTAAGAGAAGATAGCACAAATTAAAGAGACACACGTGAGTCAAAATATGACGCAACATGGAAACCGAGAATAACCAAAAGCGCTTGGTCAGTTGTTGGATTGTTAGCGTGTGTGAAAGTATATGTGTATAAATAAGTAGAAAGTGGTTCATGAATGGGTAAACGATGGTAGTGTTATAGGATAGAAATAATTGTCATGGATTGCAATGATCTGAGATATGATAGTGAATGGTACAAGTAGTGTAGTTAGAGGTGTGTTGTAGATAGTGATATTAGTTAGTGTTGTGTTGTGAGTTGATAGTGTAGCAGTGTGAGTTAGTGGCTTGTTGAGCTGATGTGTATGTGTAGAAGTGTGGTTTCCATGCATAGGTTTCGGATAAGAAGTCATGAAAATGTCGTTCAAAGTTGCTGGAAATCCGAAGACAATAATAGGGCCGAAACAGTGGTCAGGGCCAAGATAAGCAAAAAAAATTGAGTCGTGGGGCCCACAAATAAATGGGCCATAGGATAGAGAATAAGTGGTATGGTCTCGAACAACAGTGTGTTGGCAAGTTTATAATCATTTCGATGCCCACTGAGACAGATCATACTGGTGTGGAGACACATGAGAATATATAATCGCAATGTAGCGGCCAAATACTTGATATAGGTCTCCGATTTGAGGAAGAGAAGCAAATATAGGGTTCTTTCAAAGATATGTGCCAGATGGAGAGATCAACATAATGCACCATTTGAAGATTTTGCATAGAGATTATCGGGTCGAACTATAGTCACTGGCAAAGCAAGCCAGTTAATAATAGTAGAAAAAAGGGGGAGTTATAGCTCACTTTTAAGGAAGATAGTAAACTAGTATTTCCCTCATTGACAGGTGATTGCGGAATAAGATCTGAGCCCACGTCGAAAAAATCTAGGGGGGACACAGCGATTAAAGTAGACGGGCGTGGCATAATGCGTTCGCAAGTATGACGGGTGTAGCCCGCAAAACGTATCGTTGGCGACAGACCCATTCTTCAGAAGAGGTTCGCAAAAATTAGGGTTCGACCAGGAAAGCAGAGATATACGGGATGCAGCCGCGTTATTAGGGTTAGCGACAAAGGACATGTAAGGGTTCTCGAAAATCAGATTACTGATCGATTTCTCTATCATATTGCTCGAGGCGGCTTACATTTCTCGAAGTTTTATTAAGTTATTCATGTTTAATTTCTACGCGTAAGCGCGAAGAAGCCGCAGGGAGGATTGTTACGCGTAACAAAAAGAGGGAAAAGGTAAGGTATACGGAGTAAAGATAGCGCCGCCGCGTGCGCAGAGAGAAAGGGCGCAAAGAGAGAAGCGACAGATTTTATTTCCGTGCGAAATGAAGAAAATTAGTAAGTAACTATAAAGGGTCAAATGCAGTGTATATTGGATATTCATAAACTTAAAACATATTCACAAAAGAGAATATTGCCTATAATAAGCAAACACACAATATAAGCTATGAGTATAATATGCATATTATTAATTATCGATAAACGTTGAAAACAATTGTATGTAATATAAAACATTTTACGCGAAACGCTAAGAAAGCCTGTAACTCGATTACAGACCAATGATTATTTAACACATATAAGTTATTAAAATATAAATTTTTTAAACTTAAATAACTTTGCTTCTTAATATGGTTAACTTAATAGAAATTTTTAAAAATTGAGAAGAAAGAAAAAAATTGCAGAGTGTCTTAGAATATAGTCAAAAGTATATAAGGTACATTTGTTACTAACAAGTTGACGAAATATGTATCGCTAAAAACATATAAAGCAGGTTAAAGCAAAATAACGTCTTAAGGGAGTAGTGCTGCAAGGATAAATAATAGTCAGAGGTAGATTCACGAAGAATCAAGAATAGAGAGTAGTATCAAAGTCGGTGAAACAACAACAAATAGGGGGGATTAAAGTATGCTTAATCGATATGGTAGATTACGACACGAACAATGTGTGAAATCGGTGAAGCTGAAATGAGTAACTACAGTGATAGTTTACTGCTTTAACTCGCATGCTTTACTGCTAATTAAGAGTCGAATATTAAATATTAAATTAAGAGCCCAGATTAAAGAAATAAATTTATTCCATTAAAGAAGTAATCAGAGGATAATACAGAATTACGTAGGTGGTTACATACAACAGCAAGGGGAGGATGAAGAAGTAGCGGGATACCAGTAAATAGGCTTTTGCATAAGGTTAAGGGTTCAACATGAATATGTAGAGCTGAGCAGTATAAGCGTACTGATGAGTCGGTGGGGTGAATTAGACACACTATGATCTGTTAACTGACAACCTCTAATAGAAATTTCTTTACATGCAGGTTCTATAGACCTACATTGGTATAATGTTGCTATCATGCTTATTAACTCAGAATACATCGATTATATTACCATGAAGCTTAAGACGAGTAAGAAAGCTAAACGATTTAACGTAAATATAATGAAGTGTCAACATTACAGCCTTAGCTCATCAGCACTAAGATCCAGTATGCAATAACTGCAGAATAGATCAATAGAGAGGTCGAAGTGAGAACATGACGACGAAGGGAGTGGATGATGAGATGTAAAGCTAGGCTCATATGAGTAAAGTGGATAATAAGCACGCGCGTGCGTATTCTTGCCTATCATATGATAAACGGTCATGGTATTTTACGTAGATTCATATATTAGAACATGGTGTGCTGCTTGGTAGCGGATATAAGGAGAACTATGTCTAACTTAGCTATCTGCACATCATTACTGACTTTAAGTATAATTCGCAGTGCTTCATACAAAGAAGAAGATACTGTTAATATAGATGGACCGAAAGGCGAGTCGATAAAATGGTGCTTATAAGAGTCACATAAATACATAATTACAGCTCATAACATAGTGCATTAATCGACTTAACAGATTACTAGTCATAGTTAATTGCTGATAGTAAGTAGCTAGTTTACAAACATTGATAACGTTGAAGATCTATTCACTCTTAAGATTTCTATAATGTATTTAAAGTATTTATATATGTATTTATATATTTTGTGAAATGGACGTCGATTAATATTATACAATAATATGATTAAGTTGTAACGGTATGATGTAGTATATAGTACTTCTATGCATTTATGGAATTATTATTTACTCGCTCTAGAGAGAAGACAGAAACACACAACCCTATACACCACACACACACAAAAACGGAAGGCAGAAACACGGCCACGGACACAGAGAAACACAACAAACAGCAGAAACACGCAGACAACAACAGCACTTAGAAAGCTTAGTAAACGAAAACAACGAATTACGAACATATGCCAACATGTAACTAGAGATACACGGTTCAAAATGTACGCGTAATGGACTTAAAATCAGATATAGCACAGTTCACCACCTAAACGCAACTACGAGCCAGTAGTAAATGTCACTTTTACATTTACACCGTAAATCGTAACGTTACAACACACTCACAGGAATTGGTTACACGTACTGAACAAGGCACGCACGCAGATTAAAAGGTACCTTGTAAAATCGAAGATGACTACGACAAAAGCTAGTGAGTCATTGATATAGTAAACGTTACATGCAGATACTTACGCAAGAGTTTATAACGTAATAAAGACAAATAGAGCGAGAAAAGAGGGAAACTAGAACACAAAACAGAAACACCGAAAGAACGAGCCGGAGATACTTAGTTACTTACCAAATCATAGCAATAAGAGGGTCAAGGAATAGGCGGAGACAAGACGACGAAATTACTACTCTACGCGACTCAATAGAAAAAGATGGCAACAGAAGACAGAAAGACAGCGTAATTAAGATTACATTGAAATAGGGGATACGTTAACTTGAAAGTTTGCACTTCATTAAGTAAAGGAAGATAGTAAAGATAACGAAGGAACCGCTAGACGCTGTACACACGATAGGGAAAACAAGCGGACAGAGAACATAGCCACGGAACATAATGATAGAAAAGAAAGAAAGCTGGAGCAAAGTCGTATTTAAAGACACAGTCACTGAAACATGATAAAAGAGGAAGGAAGATAGACTAGACAGAATACGTGAAAGAGGATAAACAGAGATGTAGTGAGGAGAAGATAATGGATCGCCATAATAGAAATTAGTAGACCATAGAACAAGAAAACGTGGGGTGTAAAATTATGAACTAAAGTATGAACCGAAGTCGGGAAATGGGAAAATATGAACCAAAGCATCGCAATGTAGAGGTTTTTATTAGAGGGAAAGAAGTAGTAAACTTCTGTGAAGTAGTTTGGTGAGCAGAGAACGACGAAGAAATCAAACTCAGATGAGGCAGAGGACCAGGAGGTTATTAAGCATGGATGCTAAGCAGAATGTAGTGTACAGCCGAAGATCATTTAAGAAAGATCTAGCTAGGAAAGAGCAGAAAGAGGAGCAACGAGATCAGAAAGGATAGCTGAGAAAGAAAGATAAGGAGGGAGGAAAAGGTTGACGAACGTGAAGCTAGTCGAGCTATGCAGAACGCATTAAAGGAGAGAATCGGTAATAATAAAAAATGCCGCATAGCATTACTAGCACCACTAAAGATGAAATATTGGAAGCTGGAAGAATTGGAGGGTCAACGAAGTATGAAAGTCTACAGAGACGCCAAGCAAATCAATTACCACAGATTGTAAGAAGCGAGAAGGTAAACGGACACAGAGATGGATAATTTAGTTATGTAAACACCAAAACGGCTATTAATGAAATAGAACTAGGAGCACGAAGTTCAGATAAGAGCTGTGCGCAGTAGGAGAGTAGAGAAGAAAGAAAGGAGATTATGTAAGAGTTTTCAAAAATGCAAGATCTGCGGAGAGTCCAATCAGTGAGCAACTATGGATAACAAAAAGTACGGGCAGAAGTACGATTGTTTGAAAATAAGTATACATAATAATAAAGCATAGCTATAATTCAAAAATTAGGAGTAAGCAAGGGGAAGAGAAGTCAATGTCTTAGATACTAAGACTATTTAAAATTAATGCAACGTACTCACTAAAATCATAAATAGTTAATTAGTGTACCAGTAAGGGTAATTATGCGGAGCAGGAAACAAAGGAGCTGAAATAAGGGATGATTACTAGGGATCTAAGATAATATCCTGAATCTACAGTTGCATGCAATTGATCTAGCATAATTATAAGCTTGGAGCCAAGAAGAGACCCGAAGAACGAACGGATAACGAGATAAATACTCACAGGTCGGCCAGGTGTTCTAATTCTTTGGATGAGTGATAATTAAGTATTCCCAATCCGACGTCATAGGGGTCGCGGAAACGAGAAGCGAATTACAAGTGTTTGAACAAACGAGTCGATTAATAAATGCTCATTTAATGAACTGTTCGAGGTCAAGATGGAATTCGCAAAGCAAAACTTCTTCCTACCAACTAGTGGAGGACCATATCTGCATTGTAGTGTGATGTCAAGAGTAAGTTCAGTTGCCGAATCATGATTGGATCTCAAGATAATTAATATGGAAAGAATATTCGTCTTCTGTAGCTATAGCACCAAGGGGATAAAAAGTGACCACATAGCAAGATATTTAATCTATAGATAAAGTAAATATTTATTATAGATGGAATTATTTAAATGTTTCGGGAGAACGTTGCAAGTGAAAATACTCCAGCCATAAAGTACAATATCCCGGAGATAAGGGACGCAAAGGTCCACGAATTCGGCTTAAGGAAACTAGAAAACTCTAACGAAGAAGGAGAAGAGGGCTAGAGATAAGGAAGAAGTATAGAAGAAATGTATATAATAAAGGAAGAAAGAAACAAATTAGGCTAAATAAGTGGGTGAGATTAGTAAGATGTAAAAAAGAACAGAGAAAGGAGAAGAGAAGAAAAAGAGAAGAAATGTGAAGAAAGAAAAGAGAGAAATAGAAGAAGAAAGGCAGAAAAAAGAAGAAGAGAGAGAGAGAGGAGAGAGGAAAGAGAAGAAAGAAAGAGAAGAAAAAGGAAAGGGAGAACGGCAAGTGAAAATACTCCAGCCATCATCACACTAGCGAACGACATTATTAATTAAATCCAAGCACTTCTACTAGTTTAACCAAAAATTTAAATAAGTGAAATTGAAACTAATTATTACAAGAAAGTACCAAAAGATTCTCAGCATGCTCTGACGAAGGTGAATTCGATGTTGTTGGAAAATCCATAGCATGCAAAGTTCGAAGATTGACCAAAGAACAACGAATATTTGCTGAAAAGCTTATCAGTGATGTATTATATGAAGCACAACTAGGAGATTTAGCTAGGGGAAGTAAGTTTTAAAAGTTCCTCATTTACAATATTCTTGTATCGAACATTAGTAACCTTTTTCATTTTACTTTGAGCAAACTAGTCGTCATCAATATATGTGATTGATGAATGACCGTTATAGATCATTCGGTATATGAACTATAATATATACTCATGAGCAAAACATGTCGACTCAGCCCACACATTTCACTTTGAATAACATAAACTGTTTTATTTACTGTTATATATTACCATAAAAATGTGTGATTTGAAAGAGCACTTCATTGCCCTTAAAATAATACCATTTTAAAGGTATTATAGTTACCTTTCCAACCGTTTACAAGGGTAGGAATGTAAAGTTAGTAAAGGAAAAGGAAAAATGAATTAAAGAAATTAGGATTTCAATTTTTTTTTCTTAACAACTTGTTACCCCCTCGTGCCTCGTGCCTCGTGCCTCGTGCCCCGTGCCCTGATAACAGCTCGAGATTGTCGATATCTGGTTATGCAGTGGCCAGCACAAAGTCCAGACTTGAACCCCATCGATCACCTATTGGATAAACTGAAAACAAATGTTCGGGGAAGGATTCCCGCATCTGCGTCACTACGGGACCTACGATAGAAGAAGAGTGGCAGAGTATTCTTCAAGATTTATTTCTTCACGTTGATCAGGTCAGTGAGAAACTGGACAGAAAGATATGAGGACACTGGGGTAACATAAGTTATTAAGAATAAATTTTCTTTATTATTACTTTTTCTTTTATCTCTGCTGTAATCAAATTTCCTTATTCCTTTCTTTTCCTCACCTTCCATTGCTATCTCTATATATATATATATATATATATATATATATATATATATATATATCATATATATATATATATATATATATATATATATATATATATATATATATATATTTTTATCTATTGCACATATATATATAAATATATATATATAAGATATATAAAGAGGTTACTTCTGCCCTGGCCCACCTCAATGGTGCCACACTGCTTCCAGTAGGGCCACTGCTCTTGGGCGGTTCCACAGGTCGAGAAGGGAAGATATAGAGAAGTCGGCACGGGGGCGTCGAGAGCGGAGCACCCCAGAAGGAGGTGCTCCATTGTGTCCTGAGAAATGTGGCATCTGGTGCAGGTGGGGGAGGCAACATTGTCTAGTTTGAATCTATATTTATATTGTAAGAGTTTTGGTGGTGACCTGATCTGCTCCGGGCGAGGTCAATTTGGCCTCTTCTAGACAGTGTTTCTT
>JABUQX010074300.1:0-5000 GCA_015478945.1 Trachelipus rathkii | reverse complement strand
TATATATATACTATATATATAATATATATAATATCATATATATAATTATATATATATATATATATACATAATATATATATATATATATATATATATATATATAATAAAAAATATATTATAATATTATATATATATATATATATATATATATATATATAAGCAAAAATGGGCGGGGCCTCTGAAGAAAAAAAAAGAAATTAGGTTTATATATATTGTTTGGAGGCAAATATGTGCTCTGTGTATATATAATATGATATATATATATATAATATATATATATATATATATATAAATATATATATAATATATATATATAATATAATATATATATATATATTATATATATATATATATATTATATGCAAAAAAGAGTGGGCGGGGCCTCTGAATGTGAAAAAATTGAATATTCTATCATATATATATAAATATATATACTATATATATATATATATATATTATATTATATATATATATATATAATATATATATATATATATAGTATATATATATAAATATACTATATAATATATACTATATATATATATATATATAAAAAAGTGGGCGGGGCTTCTGAAGAAAAAATATTGGACCCAAGCACCTTTCGATATTTGATTATATAGAGGTGGGTGGGGAAATATCTAGAAGCGATTGTACGTTAAAAAAATAAAATAAATAAAGATTACTTTTTTATTTTTCTTTCTTTTTTTAAAAAACGTATTTTTTAAATGGAGTAAATATTTTATTTTTTAAATTTTACATTTTAACAAAAATAAATATATTATTTTATTGAGTTTTTATGTTTACTGTACAATACAAGCAGATTTCTATGTTCAATAGTTTTCATAATAAACTCTTTTTTTATTAAATGCCTATTCAATTAAAAACGATTTTTAATACTTTTGAGTTGTTAATTGTCTAGTACTGAAAAAAAAAAAAAGCCCAACCGTAAGGTCGTTTCAAAAAAAACAATGATTATTATTTTTAATCTTTAGGATTTGTATAAGCTATTCCAAAACTTATTCGCAAAAGAAATTAGTTCCTAAATAATCTAACCACTAAACTAGAAAAAATAATCATATTTCGATAAAAAAAAAATGATAAAAAAAACATTAATATCCTCTCTTTTCCTCCTCCTCCCACACCCGTCGCTGACCCCGACCAATCCATCGCCACGCACCTCGCAGTGCCAATTGATCCGTCAACCCAATACCCAACACAAAACCCATCCACCAATCGACGCTCGCACGATCCTACTACAGTTATAGCCTCCCCATTCTCGCGAGAAAACCCCAAAGTGAAAGTACAAAACAAGATATGGAGAGATACCGACGTTTAGAACCGAACGGGCCAAAGCGAGAAGAAAGTAAAACATTAAAGAACGAAAGCAAACCTCTCCCCCCCCACGTTCCACACTATCCCAACCTCCGTACATGTTCTTCCCACCACGCACCGAAGCGTCGCTCGTGTTCCCCGAGCCAACAATCCCCCTTCCCTTACTCCTCACGTCCCATACCCCGACCGCCTTTTTTTTCAAACCCGTATGTCTTTCCGCCTCCACGAACCCTTCTACAAATACAAACCCCAATCCCAATCCTAACTGATCCTTCCGGTCGTTCCTCACAGCCACATACCCCGCCAACGCCCCCTGATTTTCTCTCCGTGGATCCGCTGTAGTATGTTCTTGGTAAAACCCCCCCCCCCTCGGTATTTTATACTTTTTTAGAAAGAAAATCCCCAAACTCCCCCTACAGCTCAGTGCCCCCCCGTTGTCCCACGCCCCGCAACATACCAGCCGCCACGTAGTACCGAGTTAAGAACTCTCACCTCGCAACAGCAGCCACAGTCAATTAGCCTTCCCTCCCTTGCTACTACGCTGCTCCCACTCCCCAACCACCTCCGAACAGTACCCCGCAATAACAGCTCACGCCATTCAACTAGTTTACTCATCAGTAATTCTGGGAGACAGCACCCGATACCCACTCGATCACTACATCCACGCAACGTATGCGTACCAATCTATTCTCACGACCAACATACAAGCCTCAGAGCCCCCGCCCCTAGGCACTCCACTCCGCCCCCCTTACAACCTCCACCCACACCAGCACGAGTAGGACCCCCTAAGCCTGCACCTACGACCCCGCCAACCCACCGCTAATCCAAATTCTGGCAACACCACTTGCAAGTCCACCCTCCCCCTCCAGCCACCACAATACCCTTTCTTCCACGTCACCCTCCCAAAACTCCCCAACCCACCCGTACCGTTGCCCCCCCCACCTCACCTATCACCCTATCCCACCCCGTCGCCCGAACGATACCTGCCAGCCGCACGCCTCCTCCACCACCCCACTCCGCCCTCCCACCACCCACCTCGTGCCCCGTAGCCAGCATCCTCACGCCGTTAGTCACCCTTGCCAAGCCCGTTTCCCCCGCCACCACCCCCCAGCCATCGCCTCTCCCCAGAGCCCCCCGAGCGTTCCCCTCCCCCTCCGTTCGCCACCCACCCCGACCTAGGAGATGCGCCTCCTCCACTGCCTCATACGAGCACAGGATCACTTGCCCGCCTGGAGAACACCTCGCCAATGCCAAACATGCTACCGTTGCCCTGGCTCGCCTAACAAACCCCACCACCTATTAAACCAGAATTATAACGGTGAGACGAATGACACGGTCTACAAATACCCCCACCACACCGTTCCGCGTTGTTGGTTTGAGACGAGAAAAAATCTGTTATGTGTTTTATCAATTTTTTTTTACCGAAATATATATTAAGTCCGAAAAAACTCCCTATTTTTCCCATAAGTTTAGTGGTTAGATTATAGAACTAATTACCTTGGCCAAGAAGTAATTAGTTTTGGTAAATAAGCTTATACATAATCTAAAGATTAGAGAGCACATAAAATATCATTGTTTTTTAAACGACTACGGTTGGGGCCTTTTTTTTTTCATACTAGACATTAACAAATCAAAAGTAAAAAAATCGTTTTTAATTAATAGCATTAAAAAAAAAAGTTATTATGAAAAAAACTATTAATAACCAATGACTATTAGACTCATAAGTAACAAGGGAAACGATGTCAAACTAATAAAATAATGATATTATATTTGTTAAAATGTAAAATTTAAAATAAAATATTTACTCCATTTAAAAAAAATAAACGTTTTTTAAAAAAAAAGAAAAAAAAGAGGTGATCTTTATTTATTTTTATTTTTTTAACGTACAATCGGCTTCAGATATTTCCCACCCACCTCTATATAATCAAATATCGAAAGGTGCTTGGGTCCAATATTTTTTTCTTCAGAAAATATCCCATTTCATATATATATATATATATTATAATATATATATATAATATATTATATATATATATATATATATTAATATATATTTTTGTATATATACAATGATATATATATATATATATATATATTATAGTACTCATATATATATTATATATATCACTATATATAGAATATTCAATTTTTTACTTCAGAGGCCACCGCCCACTTATTGATGCATAAATATAGTTATATATATATATATAATATATATATATTATATATATTATAGTATATATATATTATATATAGTAATATTCATAGGTATACTAGTGATAGTAAAGTATATAACTAGTAACCAATATGACTCTCCTCATAAAACATCTCTCATAGGACTACATCTAAAAAACTATATATATAGTAAATATCTATATAATATATATAATGAATATTCTTATATTTTTTCTTCAGGACGCCCCGCCACTTTTGCTTAATATATAATTATTATACTAAGCTGAATCTTATATATTATATATTATATATTATATATATATGAGTGAAATAAGCTCGAAAATACTAATAAGACCATAACATATATATATATATATATACTCACAATACTCAAGTCTATATGTAAGTATCATATTAATATCTAGAACTAGATATCCTTTATATCCGCTCTAATATAATTATTTTCATCAAAATATACTATACCTCGCATTAGTTGTATAATGGAGGTATATAAAATATATTTACTTATAAGTGTATATTTATGTAATATATAGTATAATATATAGAGGTATTACTGAGAGTAATAACTAGAACTACTTATAGCTTGCTGTAAAGATTTATATAAGGTTATAATATATTATATATATAGTAATTAGTATATACTATATATATACTCATATGTATAAACCGCCGCCTTATATATATATAGGCCTATATATAGAGCCATAAGATATATATATATATAAAGAATAATATATATACTATTAGTATATATTTTATATATATAATATATATATATATATATAATATATATATATATATATATATATATATATATATATTAATGAGAATAAAATAGCTCACTATATAGTGACTCTAATATAATATTAGATATCTCATGAATATAACATATTATATTATATATATAAACAATTATGATGTAGTTGCAAAACAAGTGGTCAGATACTAGCTCCAAGACATGACTATAATTGCATCCCAACGTTCTCGCTAATTCCGCTATTTATGAGAACATGAGGATTTCACCAATCCGAAAAGAGAAATGCAGGAGTATATTACTGCATTTTATATTATAAGACCTAAATTTAAAAAATAATTATTTATCTTTTAATGATTAGAGGTTTCGGTATCAACTTTTCAAGTGTGCATGAAAAGGTTTAATTTAACATAAGATGAAAATGAAGCACGTGTTAAAACTGTTGTCGTCAGTTATTACAATTAAGAAATGTAATTAAAAAAAGTAAAATTTTCGTTTTATGTTGTAAAATATAGTGAATATTGGAGCAATTCAACATTTTAATACATATAAAATAGTGTTCTGAAGGAGGGGGCAGTAAATATTTTGCATTGCATAAATCGCAACAAGCAATATTGTATTCAGAGATGAATGCAAGCACTATTGATCCTCCAAACCATTTTCCCTCTCTGTTAATCAGCATGGCAAATCACTACAAATTGTTCCTAATGAATGTAGT
>JABUQX010074299.1:32500-49881 GCA_015478945.1 Trachelipus rathkii | reverse complement strand
TTAGGCTAAGAGACTGGATCTTCTTATCTTCATCAGTCAAGGTGTTCAGTTGGTTCATGCTATTTCTTCATGGTATTGTTGAAATATTTTGATTTCAGATATTCTTTTGTATAAAATCTATCTCCGGGATGCTTGTTGTAGTTGTTACTATTATATGCAAAATGATTATATGTTGCGATGGTTGTGTGATTGAATATTTTGATCATCTTTTTATTGTTGATACTATAGAGTGGCCTGTTTAGCCTATGACTTTGTTAAGCTGAATTTATCGTCCTTTGTGCAGGTCATGTATGTTGATTTTTTTCTTCTTTGCAAATCTATGGTTTCACTATATATGTTTTATTGCAAGTATGAGAGATTGATATGTACAGCTTTGGGGGAGATTTCTTTTCGTTTTGGGTTTGAGATGTTTTTAAGGTGATTTATTGATGGAAATGAGGGTATATTTTTTGGTATTATTGTGTTACGATATAATGGTATTGGAGGAATTGTAAAAAGGAGCGTGTTTATTTTTGGGGAAATGCTAAGTATTCTTTTTTGCTTTGTTAAATGCTTTTGTATGAAAAACTCAGGATAGTAAAGTGATTTGAAAGTATTGTGGATGTATTAGTTCTTGTACTAGAAGAGGGGAGACCATAAACGAAAAGCACAGAGATGACAGAACAGCTAATTATGTGTTTGGGGAATGATTAGATAGCCAATATAATTTGGTGCGAATGTTGGTTTTTATATATATATAGTAGTAATGCAGGGATGTATTCACCTGTGATTAAGGTATTGAGGAAGGGGATAGAGTTGTTGGAAAGCATTTCTATTCGTATACTAAACTGAAGGATGAATAGAGTTAATATAGTTTAGGACTCATTAGGGTGGTGTGTGAGGAAGGGTAGACAAAAATGTCTCTACATATCAAATCCTAAATTATTTTATAAAGGTGTGCGGTAACATATGATAAATTCTTTAGTTCCTATAATGTACGAGTATGGAGACAGTGGGGATAATAATCAGCCGAAAGTTGTTGTAATATTTGCCAATAAAAGAAAGAGAGTTATGTTGTAAGAAAGATTCATGAGCGTTTTTAATATATGGAAACGGAAGGCATCTCTCTTCATAACTTCTTTCATTTTAATGGCAAATATTAAAAAATTCGGCTGAGTATGGGAATACACGTCACTATCCATGTTATATTATGAATTAAGAATTTATATCATATTTTACCCCCACTATTAACAATAGTTTATGGATTGATATTGATGACGTTTTGTCTCTCCCAAACCTAATGATGTCCTAAACTATATTACTCTATTCATCCTTCAGCCTCAGTAGACGATAGAAAGCTTCCACAACTTTATCCTTCCTCGGATACCTATCAATGGATATGACAAACTTGCAATTTACTATATATAGAACCAACATTCGCACCAAACTATAATTCTATCTAATCATTCCCCAAAACAAAATTAGCTGTTCTGTCATCTACATATCTAAATCCATAAACTTGTTTAATAAAGGGTGGGGTAATATATGATAAAATTTGTTTTGTTCCATATATATCTTAATATTATATATTATATATATATATATATATATAATTATTATTATATATATTATTTATTATATTAAATATAGTATATATATATATTATATTCAATAAAAATATATAGGTGAACCATAGATTTGCAAAGAAGAAAAATCAACATACAGATGTGCACAAGGACTGCATAAATTCAGCTTTAACAGTCATAGGCGTAACACAGATCAATATCAACAATATAGAGATGATCAGAAATATCAATCCCACGAACCATCGCAAAACATATAATCATTTTTGATTTTAATAAGTAACAATACAATGCATCCGGAGTTCAGATAGATTTAACAAATGATATCTGAAATATCAAATTTTACACCACCATGAAGAAATGAGACAATTGAAAACACTTGATGATGAGATCAAGAAAGAATCCAGTCTTTAGCTGAAGGTCTCGCGTTGTCGGGACGAAAATTAGCTTTCCTTTTTAAAAATTTATTACGAAAGGTTCTAGCAATGTTTAATTTGTGCTTAGTATAAAATAAAGTGACAGTAAAGCATTAATATAAAAAAGAATACGGTCTCTCTAAAGTAAATATTCATACGCAAGTAGTTAAAATTTATATATATATATTTATTATATATTATATAAATAATATATATATATATATAAATATAATATAATTATTTAATATATATTATTATATATATTATTATATATATATATAATATATATATATATATATAATAAATACTATAATAATAAACTTATTCTTCTAGAAAATTAATTATTCTAAAATTTCTTTCAAAATATTTATTTAATTGAATGAATTAAATGTACTACTGTTCATACAAGAAATTATTATTGTGAAAAAATCTTTAATCTATATTAGTCATAAGTATTCAGTGTATTCCTTTCATTTAATTTAGCTAACCATGCCCGCCGGCCGCAAAATTCTCGCCGGTCGGTCTAAGTTGGGTAGGAGGGAGGGAGGGAGGGTGGTTAGATTACTGATTTACTGCTTTTTAGGATGATAAACTATTCACTTACGCCGATATTTTTGATTTCAAGTTCTTATTTTAATTCTTTAGTCTGGATTTAAGGTCAATGTGAAGAATTATTGTGGGGATTATCTATTTAGTAAGTTTCATGTCCAGTATTCCTTTCATTTGGGTAGATACTTTGCAAAAACCTTATTACGTAGCATATTTCGTGGTCCTGTATATAATTATGACGGATGTGATAATTTGTTAATATTAATGTGATCAATTATTAACCCGTTAATATGTACACAAGATCCTTTGGAAAGTAATGTTTGGTTAGTGTGCCATTGTATCATTTTAAGTATAGCTGATTAGGCTACATTTTACTTTGTTAGTTAAAGTTTTTCATGGTATCTTCTTACAATATCGTTGTAACATTATTTTTCTTAGTTGTTTCTTTTAATTTAGTTATTGATGTGAAAAATTTATTACGTTAGCGTATATTGATTATGATAATTAGACAAGGTAATGATAAAGTTTTGTTAATATTACCATGTTAATAAAATTACAGTTTTTAAGATATGCTTGAGAAAGTGTGAATAGGTTTAGTTTTTGTATGACTATAGTGTATTTACTGTCGTTAATGTGAATTTGTTAAGTTAACAGTTAGTCATGTTAAGGTGAGTTAGGTTTGTCGTTGTGGAATTATATTTTAGGTTCTAATGATGCTATGGTAAGCTTTATATGGAAAACTTTGTTTAGTACCTATATTAGTGATAGTATAATATTCTAGCACAGGTTTGATACTTTTTGTTAAATATTACTATGTTAATCTAAAAATAACATGCTATGTAAGAGATATGCTGTAAGATGCCCCCATTAGATTACTTTTTTGTATCTATGTTTATTTTTCCTTGTTCAGTGTGGACTTTAGTTATGTTAACATTTAATTATGCATAAGGTATGTAGGTTGTCGTTGTACATTATATTCCATATAGTTATGTTAGCTTTATTAAGGTGAAAGCTTTGACACGGATGGTATACTCGTTGATCAGTGTTAAAGACTTAAATTTTGTATTTTGGTTATAAAATGATATCGATGTTACTTGAGACAATAGAAAAGATATGAAGTGGAGGAGGAGTGGAAGGAAGGTGGCGGGTGGAAGTGGATGGGGATGAGTGGGTGTTTGATTTCCCTGATTTATCGATTATGTTTTAGGATGTAAAAATGCAATTTTAATTATAACATAAAAACAAGAAAATTTTAAGAAAAGATAGATTTATAAAACGAAATAAAAAGTTTTTAAAATTATAATATATAAATATCTATATAATATAATATTATATATTATATTATATATAATATATATATATAATATATATATATATATATATAGTATATTTTATATATATATATATAGAATATATTATAATCTATAAATATAATATTATAATATAATATATATTATTATATATATATTTTATATAATTAATTATATATATATATATAATAAAATAATATATATTATTTATAATATATATAATATATATTATATATGGTGTATCAACATGTGTATCAACCCAAAAGGGACATAATGTGTAATCTGAAATTTAATAAAGTAAAATTAATTGCTAACATAACAAATGTTTCAAAAACTTTTCTATTTAACTTATTTATTATTTTAGCATGTATTGTAATACAATTTGTTATTAGGTTATGATCTAATATATCACATGTAATATTAAATATTAGTGGTTGTTGTATGTTGATAGAACATTTGAGATTGTAAGTTGTGGATGCGTATGACTGAATAATTTGATACTTGTATGATGGCAATTTATCATTTGATTAGTAGAATTAGATAGGTTATGAATGATATTTTTTAGGTTTTCTTAAAAAAATACTATGCGATGTTATATAAGCATAAGATATTAGAAAACTTATATGGTTTTTAAAAATTTGTTTGTTGACCCGTGAAAAAATGATAAATTATAGTTACTGTTCGAAACGAACAAAACAATGATATCATATGTTTTCGCAATGTTGCAAAGTGGGAGGAGTTTGACAATTTCCTCTTACTTTATTCTAATCTACTGGCCGGAAAACCAATACTTACTCGCATTTGATACTTTATAGTTACTTTACTGTTGTATGTATGGAACTTTGTTATTTGTTAGCATTTATTCGTAGGTAAGGTATGTTAGGTTTTGTATTGTGCGTTATAATTCTTAGTAAGGTAGATGTTAAGGTCTATTGATGTTGAAAACTTTGTTTACGTCACATTGTATGTCCGTTGCGCAGTATGATAATAGGAGTGTTTGGTCAATTAATTGTTAAATGTACTATGTTGTAATGTAAAAAGTATATTGTGAGATTATGTTTGATAAAATATGCGAATTAGTAATTTGGAGGCATGGTTTGTTACTTTCGTTTTTAAGAATTATATTTTGTAAATTAACTGTTTATTCTGTTTAAGATGTTGGTTTGGGGTGTAATTATCTTAGTTTCAGGTATATGTTGCTTTTGATGTGAAGACTTTGTTAATTAGCATAATTCGTTGGTTCAGTAGATAGTGGTTAGGTTGATGATATATTTTTTGTAATGTTACTAGTTATGTAATAACAGTGATATGTTAGATATATGTTTGAAAAAAGTGTGAATAAGGTACGGTCTGTATGCAACGTTAGTTACTTTACTGTTTTTTAAGTATGGTACTTTGTCTCATGTTGACTGTATTCGCTGTTACGGGTTGTGTAGGTTTATGTTAATTCCTTATATTACTTAATAGTTATGTATGTTAAGCTTTTATGAATACACTATTTCTTGTGTCCTGCAAAAATGAGTTAGATTATACAAAAGTATCTGGTTTTCTGCATGCTTTTCAAATGTAACTCAAACAAATTGACTTGAATCAATAGATATTAGATCAAAGGATCCAAATTATAATCCACAATAGATCAGGGTTGGAACGGGGAGGGGGAGGTATGGGTGGCTTCATTTGGATTTTACTGATCATGATTATTCTATTAGTTATGTAAAAATGTTTTTTACGTTATAAAAAAAAGAATAAATTTTAGTAAAACAAAAGTTTTAAGGAATAAAATAAAAATTAAGTTTTCCTTTAAAAAGGGCTCTTTTAATAAACTAAGTTAAAATAAATAAAGTTCTAAAATAAAAAGTTTTAAATAATGAAATTAAAAATAAATAAATATAATAAATAATAAAAACAAGCGCGATCTGTTTATTAAGATTATTTCGATCAGTTCGATATCTGTTCGTGCCGATGTTATAGTATGAATTTTGTTACGTAGCAGTTTATTCGGCGTTAGATATGTTAGGTTTGTCATGTTCATATTATATTCTTAGTTCGGTTATGATATGTTAGTATATTGTAGGAAGCATGTAGCGTTTAAAAAAGGTATTCTTTTATCGATCGCACTAGCGCTAGTTATTGATAAAATTTGTTAATATTACATTTAATGTAAAATATCCAGATATGTAAGAAAAAGGGTGAAGTAAGATACGTTTGCGTCAATATTAGTTATTTCTGTTGTTCAGTATGGACTTTGTTAATATTAGCAGTTTAATTCGTGGGTAAAGAGAGTTAGGTTTTCAGTTGTACCATTATATCTTTTTCGATTATGACATGTTAATATTTGATGGAAAACTTGTGCTTAGATATTATTTGTTGGTCAGTATGATAATTAGTTAGGTTAAGATAAATTTTTTGTTAAATCTTAACATGTTAATGTAAATTACAACGAAATGTTAGAGATATGTTTGAGAAGTGGTGAATAAGTGACATTTTGGGTATGCATGTTAGTTACATTCTGAGTTATTGTGATTTGTTATTGTTAAGTTTATTCATGCATAAGGTAGTTAGGTTTTGTGTTGTGTTTGCCAGTTATTTTGATTCATGTTTGCTTTATTGATGTGAAATTTTGTTACGTTAGCATATATGTCATTGTAAGAATGATAATTAGAAAGGTTATGATAAATTTTGTTAAATATTATATGTAATGTAAAAATATACATGATATGTTAGAAACAAGTTGTGAGTAGGTTAACGTTTGGCTTATGTTTAGTGTACTTCTGTTGTAATTGAACTTTGTTAAATGTTATGAGTTTCGCTGCTAAAACGTGTTAGCTTTTGTCGTTGACATTATATTCTTAGTTCAGATTATGACATTGTATATTGATGTAAAAACTTTGTCGCTTTAGCATATAGATTTGTCTATTAAAGAACTATTTCCTATGATGTTAATTATAAGATGCACCGATATATGACTTGAATAATAATCAATAGATCAAATAGAAAATAAACAACAGATCAGGGTTGGAATGGAGGGGACGGTTAGCTGATTTATTGATTTTGCTTTTGGGTATGTAACTATTTTTTTAAAGTTTAAACATAAAAGATATAAAGAATTTAAATTTTTTTATTTTTTATTCATTTATTTATTTATTTGATTTATTTATTTATTATTTATTTTTTATTA
Organism: Trachelipus rathkii; assembly: GCA_015478945.1. Lineage (NCBI taxonomy): Eukaryota > Metazoa > Arthropoda > Malacostraca > Isopoda > Trachelipodidae > Trachelipus > Trachelipus rathkii. The sequence continues at coordinate 42,866 of JABUQX010074299.1, read as the reverse complement.
TTGACGAAGTTACAACTATATTCGAGTTACGTACCTTAAGAACATATATTTTCTAATATGGGAATTAGACACTAATTTTTAATTAAGCGCTTGCACGGTGCCACCACCGATGCAGATGTAACTTTGGTCTTCTTACTGCGACCCTCTCACTTCTTTCTTATCTCCATCCAATTTCGCTCCTTGTCATCCTTTGCCGTCTGTTCATTTCTAGAGGTACCCATCTGATTGTCTCCCAGAAACATTTACGCTTTGAAAATCATATTCGAGATATATGGGTCCGATAACATATAAAGACACAATCTGTATCATTACACCAATATTTATAATCGGCACGTACAGGAGCACCGGTGCAGCTGTCCACTCCTACTCCTCTGAGTCAGACTTCTTCCTTCTCTTAATGTATTCTCCTTCCTCTTCTCTTCTTCCTCCTCTCGGCTCTGTTTTGCACTCTGTGCTTTTTCAGTTGGACCCTCCGGAGGGGGAGGGGGTTAGACACCTATACGGACTATAACATCATATATTCGAGATCTTGAGATTCGTATTAACTATATAAAGGAGCAATATTGTTGTTATGAAAGTTATTACTCGGCCCGATCGGTCCAGCAGTGGCGATGCAACTCCTCAGATTCGATACAATCTTTCTAGACATTCAACTCTAATCCTCTCACAAAAATTCAGCTCTCGAACATGTCGATTTAGGGGGTGGGGAACCCTTCGGGGAGCAGGGGAACGGTAACTAGTCTCAAACGAGGTTCGTCACGTTAACCCTCCGATTGATAATCTAACCAGTGATAATAGCGGGAAACAGAGGCTGAAGCGGCCGGAGGCTAAAATCGATTCCTTATTCGAAATATATTATATATATATATATATTATATATATATATTATAATTATATTATATATATATATATCTTAAATATATATATATTAATATATAAATAAATATATGGAGTCGGAGTCGAGTCGGAGTCGGAGTGCAGAAACCTTACACGGGGAATCGTTTTCGACTCCAGATTCGATTCCCTTCGGAATCGTTTCTTCGTCATAATAATAATAATAATGAATATATAATATAATAATAATATAATAAAAATAATATATAATATATAATAAAATAATAAATAATAAGATATAATACATGTTAGTCGATCGGTCATCGGAACACTGGTCGTTGGGTCTCCGTTAGGCTAACTCTTTCGGACTGGAAAACGGCGTATACCCTCATATTTCCGGCATCCTCGGGGCCTTAAATCAACCTAGCAACTTTAAAACTCGCCTGTGATCAGTTAACTCCACAATAGAATAATATACAAGTCATGCGCTAATCAAACTTCTAGCGGTAAATAAATAAGTGTACGGTGAAAAAGGCTCAAATGGGGGTGTAATATGTGAACTTTTAGGGACATGCGGCTTCAAAATAAATGCTGCTCAATCAACTTCTAGCAGGTAGGATATTTTCTGTTACCGAGAAAACTAAGGACCAAGGACCAGGAATTTAATTTCATTTATTCAGGTTTTGTTAGCGTCAAGTCTTCTTTCAGTTTCCTTATTTGAGGCCAAGAAATATTTCTACTTTCGGTTTTGCATCACTTAGTTTTGAGAATGTGTGTTTTATGTTGAGCCCCATGGCTCTTCTTATTCATGGCTATTACATAATTATTAAACCTAACTTTAGATGTTTAGAGGGATGGGTGTTGTTTTGCTATTTTCAACATGGGACTGATTTTCTTTTCATGTCCGTACCATTACCTCAACTACTTCTTTGGGTCTTTCTCGCTTTTAAAAATGATTCTTTAAATATCAGCTATCCCACAAACACAAAGAAAACAGCTGTGTTAGTGAAGCCTTCTCCTAGATCTGTATAATAAGAGAAGCTGCCGTACTTTGAAATTTCAGCACAACTGCAATTTAAATTGGGCTTCTCCTAATGAACCCACTTTCATTTTTTATTGAAATCTACAAGTGCAATACAATCAGAAGATACTAGAAGATGGAAAGATAAAGAAGCAAAATTATTGTGCAAATTGTCAAAAGAGCGTTAGGAAGAGAAATCAGAAAGATTGTTACCTTTCCTATAGAGAAAGGAGTTTTACGTGTTACAGAGAATAGGTTTAGCATGATTCAGGGAGGAAATATAAGTTGCATAGTAATTACTGAAGGTATCGCTTTTTTAAAAAAACAAGGAGAGTTAAACTAAATTTGAGAGTTTATTTGAAGGAAACGAATATGGAATGTACCCTCCATGCCAGAGTAGTATTTGATTAATATTTTTTATAGATTCCGACCTTTGATTCCTATAGTAGAATAAAGTAAAAAGGAGAGTAAATACTTTCCTAAGTCTCTAAAATATTATTTTTCTGAACTTGAAATCTTACTTGTATGCTTCCCTTTTTTCATTTGAATATGTTATGAATATGTTATGAATATGTTATGTGAATGTGTTAACGAAAATGATGATCTGAAATTAATTGATTTTAAATATACTTACTTCTTGTCATGCGAGAGTCAGAGATAGTTATCTGGAGAAACAAAGTATAATGACAGGATAAATGAATATCTGTATCATGGGGAGAATTAGTTATAATTCACGAATAAATTTGATTTGTCTTTTGCTGCCATAATTTTATCTGTAGAAGGGAGATAGATCCTCAGTTTTATTTTCGTTGCCATTATTTGCTAGGATGGTTGCCACATTTGAATGAATTGAATATTATTTCAGTTTATTTAGTAAGTAAAACTGTGAGTGGATTGTGAAGAGGTAAACTTCATTTTCAAGTCTATTTTTGAAAGTGTCTCTAAATGTAAATAGAAATATCAAATACTATAAAAACTTTTATTATTAAATGACATTTTGACTCAACTAAGAAGAATAAGAGTATTTTTGTTTTATTTTCTATAAGGAAATGTATAGCAAAATTTAATAATTTTTAATTTTATGATAAATAAATGAAGTCAAAGTATTTAATGGCTCTAAATTTGTTAATATAGCAAGTAAAATTATAAAACATTCATTCAAGCTATAATAATAATAATAATAATAATAATAATAATAATAATAATAATAATAATAATAAATTAATAATAATAATAATAATAATAATAATAATAATAATAATAATAATAATAATAATAATAATAATAATAATAATAATAATAATAATAATAATAATAATAATAATAATAATAATAATAATAATAATAATAATAATGATAATTAATAATAATAATAATAATAATAATAATAATAATAATAATAATAATAATAATAATAATAAAAATAATAATAACAATAATATTGAAAAGATAATTTATTTCAAATGTGATAACTCCCATAACTACCTGTCTGGCTACAAAATGACTGACGCATTCTGACACGTCTGATATTTCACCATGAACCTAAATAAATTTATATATGAAAGCATTTTTCTTTCTGATATTATATGTTCAATGAAGTTAGATCTCAAGTTGATGAACAGAATTAAACAACACTTTTGAAATTGACCATATTTTACCCTAAGGTGAATTAAATTTGTATCATATTTCGGCAAATGAATAAGCCCAACACAGAACCCGATTCCTCAGAAGATTCCCCCCTCAGAAAGAATTCTTCTCAATATTATGAGATAAAAGTTGAAAGAAATGTCAAAAAAGTTCCACCTGACGGAGGGTGGGGATGGATAGTTGTGCTAGGAAGCTTTGTTGGATTGGTATGTATATTTTTATGTTCTGTGATTTTTTACATTTTAGTGGTTCTTTTATTTATAATGATATTTGATTTTTAAATAAATTTGCTACAGATCTTAGCACCATTTACTGGAATTGCTTTTAGCATCCTCTTTCTCCTCTTTTGATGTCTCATTCGGGATCATTAACTAATATTTCTTGGATATTTAATCTTTATTCATTGGTTTGGAGTCTCTCTACACTTTTTGTTAGATAATACGTTAGATAATACGTTAGATAATACGTCTTTCCCTGTTGCTGATATGCGGGAAAAGTGGGAACATATCGAGTATTGTATGACCCGTTAGCTACTTTCATTTGATAAGTAGGGAATTTTCAGGATGTTAGTGAATTATTCATACGCGAGGTATGTTAGGTTTGCATTTGTACATTATATATTCTTAGTTCAGGTTATGATATGTTAGCTTTATTAATGCTAAAACTTTGTTGCGTAAGCATATATTCGTAGGTCAGTATATAAAGAACTTATTTTTATGTTATGTTTATCCAAAATGATACTCGAAATATGACTTGAAACAATAGTTCAATAGATCATAGGAAGATGGGTGGGTAGGGGACTGCAGGGATGAGTGGTTTGATTTCCTGATTTACTGATTTACTGCTTTAAAATCAGTAAACTATTACGCTTTACTGTGATATTTTATTCAAAAAACTTATTTTTTTTGTTATGTCAGGATAAAATTTTGTTATTTTTATGTTATGTTTGTTTGGTTAACACTTTGTTATGTTGCAATTATTCGTTGGGGATTATGATATTTAGACGAGGTTATGATGAATTTATGTTAAAAATTAGTTGATGTAAAAAATTTGTAACGTTAGCATTATATTCGTTTTCAGTATGATGATAAGGCTATGGCAAATTTTTGTTAAATATTACGATGTTAATGTAAAATTAACATTGATTATGGTTAGAATATGCTTTGAAAAAGTGTGAATAGGTACGTTTTGTAAGAAGTGTTAGGTACTTTACTGTGGTTAAGTGTGGAAGTTTGTTAATGTTAGTAGTTTATTCGTACGTATGGTGTGTTAGGTTTGTCGTTGTGCATTAAATTCTTAGTTAAGGTTATGTTATGCTAGCTTTATTAATGTAAAAACTTTGTTACGTTAGCATATATTCGATTTTTAGTATATAAAGATCTTATATTTGTGTTATGTTTATCCGAAATGATACTCGCAATATGACATGAATCAATAGATCAATAGATCAAAAGGTCATGGTGGGAGGTGGAGGGGTTGATGGTTTGATTGACAATGATTTACTGCTTTAAAATCAGTAAACTATTACAATTACTATGAAATTTTATTCAAAGAACTTATTTTTATTTATGTTTGGATAAAAACCTTTGTTATGTTTACAGTTATTCGGAGGTCTGTATGATAATTAGACAAGCTTATGATAAATTTTTTGTTAAATATTACCGTGAGGCAATGTAAAATTAAACTTTAATAAAATGTTAAAGAGATTATGCTTGGCAAAAAAGTATGAATAGGTTTACGTTTTGTATGGCAATGTTATTACTTTACTGGTATAAGTGTGGAACTTTGTTAATGTTAACAGTTTATTAGAGCGTAAGCTGTGTTAGGGGTTTGTCGTTTACATTATTTTCTTAGTTCTTATGATGCTGTTAGCTTTATTAATGTGAAAACATTGTTATTTTAGCATATTTCGCTCGTTAGTATATAAAGAACTCATTTTTGGCTATGTTATCCGAAAAATAAACTCGAAAAGCGACGTAAATTCAATAGTGTTAATGTTAAGATTAACATGATATGTTAGAGAATATGCTTGAAAAAAAATGACGGGAATAGGTTACCGATTTGTCGCTGTGCTAGGTGCTTTATTGTTAAGTATGGGAATTTGTTAGATGTTAGTAGTTTATTCGTGCGTAAGGTGTGTTACGTTTTGTCATTGTACATTATTAATTTCTTAGTTCTGGTAATGCTATGTTAGCTTTATTATGTGGAAAACAATGTTACGTTAGCATATATTCGTTGGTTAGTATATAAAAGAACTTATTTTTGCTATATTTGGATAATCCCGGGGGGAAAAATATTTTTTTAAAAAACTTTCCATATTTTGGTGGGAAAAAAAAACCTGAATCATAAACAATAGACCAAAAATTTCAATGGACGGTGTGGATAGGGAGGGGGCGGGGAGGGGACCGGTGGTTTTGTTTACTGATTTACTGCTAATTTACTGCTTTAAATTCGGAAAACTACACTTTACTATGATTTTTATTCAAAGAACTTATGTTTGGATAAAAACTTGTTATTTTTATGTTATGTTTGTATAAAACTTTGTTATGTTTGCATTATTTGTTGGGGATTATGATATTTTAGGAAAGGCTATATAAATTTGTAAATATTACTATGATAATGTAGGAAACTTTGTTACGTTAGCATATAATCGTTGGTCTGTATTGATAATCAACAAAAATATGTACATATTGCTAAATGTTACTGTGTCAGTGTAAGATTAACGTTTATATGTTAGAGATATGCTTTGAAAAAGTATTGAATAGGTAGTTTTGCATGCAATTTTAGTTACTTTACTGGCGTTAAGTGTGGAACTTTGTTAATGCTAACAGTTTATTCGTGTGAAAGTTGTGTTAGGTTGTCCTTTGTACATTATTTTCTTAATTTCATGTTACGCTAAGTTAGCTTTATTGATGTGGAAACTGTTATTACGCCATTAGAGTATATTCGTTGATCAGTATGAGAATTAACCAATGTTGTTGATAAATTTTAGTTACATATTATCATGTTAATATAAATTAACATTGTTTTGTTAGAGATATGTTGACAAAGTGTGGAGATAGGTTACGTCTTTGTATGTTATGTTAGTTAATTTACTGTTGTTAAGTGTGGAAACTTTGTTAACGTTAACTGTTTATTCATGTTAAAGATGTGTTAGGTTTGTTGTTGCGTATTATATTCATAGTTCAGATGATCCTAAGTAAGCTTTATTAATTAATGTGAAAACTTTGTTACGTTAGCATATATTCGTTTATCAGTGAATAAAGAATTTGTTTTTTTGTTATGGTTATCCAAAATGATACTCGAAATGTGACTTGAATCAAGTAGATCAATAGATCAATAGAGCATGGACGATGTGGCATGTGTATTCCCGGTTTGATTACTTTAATTTACTGATTAGAGTATGTAAAACACGATATTTAGTAAAAATATGACCTGAATCAATAGATCAATAGTCAATAGATCATAGATCATAGATCATGTTGCGGACAGAGTGTTAGGTTGGTCGTTTTAATTTACGATTTTACTGATTTAGGGTATGTAAAACATGACAATTTTCCTTAAAAATATGACTTGAATCAATAGATCATTAGATCAATATATCAATAGATCGATAGATCACGGATGAACAGGAAGGTGGCTGAATGGTGGTTTGATTTACTGATTTACTGATTTAGGTATGTAAAACATGACATTTAGTAAAAAAATATGACTTGAATCAATACATCAATAGATCAATAGATTCAATAGATCAATAGATCACGAAAGGGGTAGGGAAGGGCAGTTTGATTTACTGATTTACGATTTACTGCTAAGGTATGTAAAACGTGACAATTTTAGTAAAAAATATGACTTGAGTTGAATCAATAATCAATAGATCAATAGATCAATAGATCAAGAAGGGTTGCAGGGGGCAGTTTGATTTACTGTTTTTACTGATTTACTGCTCTAGGGTATGTTAAAAACATGACAATTTTAGTAAAAACTATGACTTGAATCAATAGATCAATTTATCAATAGAGCTGGGGTGGGTGGTTTGATTTTTACTGATTTACTGATTTTAGGGGTAGGTAAAAACGTAAATTTGTAAGTTATAAAACAAAAAGAATAAATAAAATTTTATTATATTTATTTATTTTTATTTATTTATTTATTATTTATTTATTTTATTTATTAATTTTTATGTTTTCTTGATGGTTCTCAAACCATTATTTTCATAGATCTACCAGGACCCAATAAACATTATATAAAGACACAAAACATGTGTATTACAAATATTTATTCACTTCAGCCACCGCACCGGAGCCAGCCCGGTTGGCCGATGCCAAATCCTCAGATTTTTTTTTTTTTCCGATATTAACTCTTTCTAGAAATTACACTCTGAATCCTCTCTCCAAATTTCAGCCTTCTACGAACATTTCGATTTTTTAAGGGGGGTAGGGTCCCCTTTCGGGGGACCTACGGGGACGTAACCTCGTCTACAACGAGGTTACGCCACCATCTAATCCCTCTCCAAATTTTAACCCGATATGATAGCTCTAACCCATGTAGATATATATATCGGAACCTGAGGCTGAATCGGAGCCGGAGCCTAAAAATCATTTCATACTAATAATAATAATAATAATAATAATAATAATAATAATAATAATAATAATAATAATAATAATAATAATAATAATAATCATAATAATAATAATAATAATAATAATAATAATAATAATAATAATAATAATAATAATAATAATAATAATAATAATAATAATAATAATAATAATAATAATAATAATAATAATAATAATAATAATAATAATAATAATAATAATAAAAATAAGAAAAAAACTTCAGAGGCTGAACCAGATTCGTTCGAGCTGGCAGAAGCAGAGTCGGAGTCGGAGCCGGAATCGGAGTCGGATCCTGAGTTGGAGTTGGAGCCGGAGCCAGAGTTGGAGTGCGTAAAAAACGATTCCTTGCAGGAATCGTTTTTCGACTCAGAATCGACTCAGGAGCGAGAATTTCTAAATGAATTCAATTATTATTTTAGCTATTATTCTTGTGGTATTTTTTCTTTTATTTATGATGCAAAATAGCTTCTTTTTTTAACTTTTATATAAAATTTTAATAATTTAGTATACTTTTACAATTTAATTTCAATTATTTAAAACCTAAAAAATATTGGGTAGGAGCTACCTACCCGGCCTACCCCTATATATAGCCCTGATATATATATATATATAATATATATATATATATATATATAATATATATTATATATATATATATATATATATATATATATATATATATATATATATATATATATATATATATATATATATATATATATATAATATATATATATATATCAGGCTTGGGTTCAAGTACAAGTACTTGTACTTGGACTTGGACTTAAGTACATTTTTTGGAGTACTTGTACTTGTACTTGTACTTGCAGTTTCTAAAACCATTGTACTTGTACTTGTACTTGTACTTACACCTTTTGTACTTGGAAATTTGCAAAGTACTTGCAAGTACTTTTGTCATTTTTACCTAGCCAATATATATATTTTTTTTCATCATTTTCCAACGTATTGATATTATTATTTCTTATATATGTATTCTAAATAAATTTCCAGGTCATAGTATTGCAGAAGGGTATCACCCTCGATTTTCATAAAAATTACAGGATAAACTCTAAAAAAAATAATAATGAGGAATAATGAAAACGAAAATCGTCGCTCTCTTTAGCAAAAAAAAGTTACAGCATCTCAAAGTTGTTAAAACTCCCATAGACTTTTCATTTTTGATCATTCCAGGCTAGGTCTCATTTCAGGCCTTCTAGTTCAGGTTATAATAAGTTTTATTAGGTATACACAGAGCAAATCTATGTATTCTTAACAAATCTTATCATAACCTGAACTAGGATGGCACTAAAACGGGCACGAGGCCCATTAATTTTTTTTATAAGAAAGCCAATGGGAAAATTTTAAACTTTGAGAGGATAACTTATTTTTCCTAAAGACTTAAATCATTTTCTTTTTTTTAAGCTTTATTATTATTTTTTTTAGAGTATATCCTGTGATTTAAAAAAAAAAAATTATATATAAGAAATTCATGAGATTTTTAACAAATTTGGGAGGCTGTATCTTTTTTTCCTAAAGAGGGCGACAATTTTCGTTTTCATTATTCTTCATTATTATTTTTTAAGATTATATCCTGTGATTTTTATAAAAATCGGCTTCTGCACTACTATTACCAATTTCCATTTACGAATATAAAGTATGGTAATTATATATATATATATATTTATATATATAATATATATATATATATATATATATATATATATATATATATTATATATATATATATATATATTATATATATATATATATATATATATATATATAAATATATTAAAGGCAGCACACTGAACACAAAAGCATTAATAAAGCATTGATGTAACAAATCGTTATGGAGGTACAGTTCCGAGGATTTGGAAGGAGAGCAGTAATAGTACTATTAATAAGGGTTAAGGGGATAGTAATTTAGGATTATGGGATTAGTTAATGAGTGCTGTAGGAAAGATATTATGCTGGTATTTTGGGTCATAGATTGCGTTGAGTGATTGGAAGGACTGATTGGTGAAGAACAAGTGCGTTTAGAAGTGGGTAGAGGATGCATGGATCAAATCTTTAACATTTGAAACAAATGACTTGGGAACATGAGGGAGGAGGAGAAATTAAATTGGTATTTAGGTTTTTATGCGATTTTGCACAGGCGTATGATAGGATTAATAGGGAAGCACTATGGCAGTGTTAGTGATATATGGTGTTGCTGGTAGACTTTCTCAATGGAATCAAA
>JABUQX010074299.1:0-2500 GCA_015478945.1 Trachelipus rathkii | reverse complement strand
TGGATGGTCAGATGTAAACTGGTTGGCAAAGATTTGTATAAATAGTAAATTATGAATATTTTGTGATCTTTTTGCTTTCATTTGTCGTCAATCAAGGTGTTTACAGTTGGTACTGCGCTTGTTGCTCTGTCTGATCGATGTTATTATTATTTTAGTGTGCATAGTCTTGTAAATCGTGGAGGTGCCTTATTTTATATTTTATTATAAAGTAATTGTGTTAATGTTTTTAAATGCAATAAGGTATTGTAATTTTCAATGTGGAAATCTCGTGGCTTATTTTATTATAAAGCCAATATTGTTTTAAGCTGTGTTCTAAATATAATTGTGTTTATCTGTGTAAATATAATCTTTGCATTGCCATTATAAAAGTGTCGTCTGTTAAAGCGATTTGCAAATGCATTTTGTCTGCGGTGTTGCAATATATCACTAGCAGGTAAGGGTAGTTATTATTAATGTGTATTTTTTGTAACATGGTAAAGATTCTTTGAGTTAACAAACATAAAGTGTTTAATGATTAAAGTTACATTATTTTATATACGAATAACTACTGAAGTCATATTTTATTTATTTGAAATTAAGATTTGTTAAATTACTAGTTGGCAACTCTTTTGCTTTAAGACAACAGCTGATTCTGACCAGCTGTGACTGCATTCATTTGTTCACACTGATAAATCGATGCCTTTAATAATTGTCAAAAACGTTTAATTTACAAGTAAATATTTTATATCATTTACAAAGTCAGTTTGTCCATATATTATTTTGTTGATATATTTTGTTTATTCATATATATTATTGAACATATATTTGTATGTATGTTTTATATATATATATATAAATGTATGGGCAAAAATTTATATGAATATATTGGTAGAGTATTTATGTTGATATTTTATTTATTTCTTTTGAGCATAAATATTAATATATTAATATATATATATATATAATATAATATATATATATATAATATATATATATATATATATAATATAATATATATATATATATATATTATATACTTGGTAGTTAGCCATTTTTTTTTCTATAGTTGCGGTGTGCATGTATACGGATATCTATTAGACATCCGGCTATATGTACATGGAAGTATAAAACCTGTAGGTATTTTGAAGTATATATATATATAAACAGAATTGACATACGGTACTGAAGGTTCTATATGTGCGGTGTGCATGTATACGGATATCTATTAGACATCCGGCTATATGTCCATGGACTTATAAAACCTAGTTTGTAAGACCAGTACATTTTCATTTATTTTTTTTTTTATTAAAATATTTCTAAACTTATCCCAGTGGTTTCCTTGAGTATTTCCAAACATATTTTACTTTTCATTTATTTAAATATTCAATTTGCTATTGCTTTAAGTCTTAAAGACGTGGGTTTTGTGATTGTAAGATTGATCACAAAACGGATTCATTTGCTGGTAAGAAAAGTATTGACTGAACTGTTTTCACATAAGACAAAGAATCCGGTCAAACCGTTGTTCCACTTGAAGGGTCTCTAAAAGGATAAGTTGGTGAGTTGTAAGTATTGAGTTGCACTGCAATATTGCACAGGCCGTAGCTCACTTAACAGGAGGCCTGAATACTGGTACAATACAGGTTTGAGAATATAAATGGTGTTTGTTGATTGGATTGTCACGGGGGCCTGGCCAAAGGATTTGTTCATCAGTTCGAAGAGTAAGTTTATGACAAAATAATTTATGATCTTTTAACCAATCACCCTACATTAATAAATTGGGGGCCTGTCCGGGATCTTATTTAATAAACGAGTATAAGTATACCTATCCAGGAATACATTAATAAATTTGGGTATTCTTGTTCGGGATTCTTATATTATAACTTTTCAGTCATTACTTCTTATCAGTAAAACGTTTGTAGTAAAGTTATTTTGCTATTTTATTGAATATTTAAACTCAAGGTAGTACAGTCGTTTGTTAAAACCTGTGCCAGAACTAATGTTCAAGGGTTGTAATTTATACCCCAGTTGTTGTTATACGATATAAGATAATATTGTATTGTTTTTATTTAACTGTCAATATAGTCGTGTGGACTATTTGCTTTGTTGAAGTTAAACGTATTTAATTTTTCTGTGCGTATTGGTGGGATAACAAACTGTTATTCCAGCAATAGATAACGTTTGGAAATAAAGAAACACTGGTATAATTTTGGTAATTTTTTTTTATATTATGCTCTTATAAATATATATATATATAAAAATATATATATATATATTTATTAATATTGTTTAGATAGGCATTAAAGTTTGCAAAATTAAGCGGAGCGAAATAGTGGTTTCCCGGAATTCACAATTTTCCTCTGTTGGAGTTCTGTAGGGAAAACACTAGTTCCCCGTAAGATTTTGTTAAATTTTATTGCAGATTGTGTAAATAATTATATATATAATTATATATAATATATATATATATATATATTATATATATATATATATATATATATATATTATATATAATCTCTTCTTT
>JABUQX010074298.1:0-5000 GCA_015478945.1 Trachelipus rathkii | reverse complement strand
ATTGATGGGAATTCTGCTCTTGTGCTGGATTATATTTTTTCCTTCCACTTTCACCAACTATTTGGGGAAGTAACCAGTCCTTCCTTGCAGTATTACTTTCACATCTCTTGAGGCTCAAGTTTAAATAGTATTTCAGTAAGTCAAGTCCGGAACTAAAATACTTCTTAAACTGTTTTTTACTTTCTAATTTCTATGATTTTTTTTTTGTCTTTGTGATGTTGGCTATATCTCTTTTTCAATAAGTATTATATCAGCATCAGGTGATCGAATGTTGTTACTTGTATTTCTATCATCTTTAAATCGTCCTAGCATCTCAAAAGTTGCAGTTTCTTCATACAATTTTTGTGTTTGAATTGATATAAGCAGGTTTGTTAAACCCCTTACTTTCCATATACCTTTCCAAAGGTGTCTGGAAAGAAGAGGTTTGTTGAAACTTTTCCTTTCCAAACACCTTTCCAAAGGTGCCTGGAAAGAAGAGGTTTGTTGAACCTTTTCCTTTCCAAACACCTTTCCAAAGGTGCCCGGAAAGAAGAGGTTTGTTGAACCTTTTTCTTTCCAAACACCTTTCCAAAGGTGCCTGGAAAGAAGAGGTTTGTTAGACCTCTCTCTTTCCAAACAACTTTCCAAAGGTGCCTGGAAAGAAGAGGTTTGTTGTACCTTTTTCTTTCCAAACACCTTTCCAAAGATGCCTGGAAAGAAGAGGTTTGTTAGACCTCTCTCTTTCCAAACAACTTTCCAAAGGTGGCTGGAAAGAAGAGGTTTGTTGTACCTTTTTCTTTCCAAACACCTTTCCAAAGGTGCCTGGAAAGAAGAGGCTTGATAGACCTCTCTCTTTCCAGACACACCATTGTATGATTATTCCGAGGACTTCTCAAAACTTCTATTTTTCCTGAAAACTCATATATAAATAAATAAATGTATAAATGAATATATAACTAAATTTGAAAATTATACAATCGGTTAATAAATTAGAAATATTTACGGTATTGCGTGAAGTTGAAGAATATTTATTAAAATAACAATTAACAGCCAACAAAAATTACTACTGTTAGAACGGCCTAGGAATTATCAAAATAAAGATGAAAATAAATGTTTAATAAAATGGCTGTGGACCCCGAGCCAAAAACAAAAACAAAATATTTGGGTGGAAGAAGGAAAAATTTTTTTCCTATAAATTAAAACAGGGCACAGAACCATAATAGAACTGAAGCTGAAAAAATAACTTGCTCCACAGTAATGATTCAGATACCAAAAATGCAAGAAAAAAACTCTAATAATTTATTAACTCGTAATATAAAATTAAGATAATAATTAAAATGTTTCAAAATTCATGCTATGCTTAAATATAAATAAAGTTTTTTTTTCTTTTTCTACAAATAAAGTCTGAAATGCTCTTGTCATTCTTCCATATATTGATAAATATATTACCTACATTTACATTTTTTACAGTATGTACTTTTCAGATTGAAAATGAAAATGATCTCATATTTGATTTTCTTTCGTAAATAACCTATGGACTTCTACCATTATATATATATATATTATATAGAGAACAAAATAGAGGTGATATCTCTATATTTATATTTCTATAAACATATTACAATATATATATACTATATATATATATAATAATATATATATATATAAATTATAGATATATAATTATATATATATATATATTTATAGAGAGAGAACAAGACGAGAAACCTATTAATCATGCATGGACCTCAAAATTGTATTCTGTTCTTAAGAGCCTCTGCTCCCACCCATGATATGCGGAAAAATAATAATATTGCCTCAAAAATTAATTAAAGTTCGACCAAAAGAAAAATAAAGCATTCATCATTTACATTCTCATTAAATTCAGCCGTGATTCCGTACATTTACAAATATAATATTTATATTATGCATGCAGTAACGATCCGCATGCCGCTTATCGCCATCACGTCACAATTATTAAAAGTCGCTATCCTTATCCGCATCGCGCTTGCCCTGCGAATGATTCGCGATAATCTATATTGTTGAGGATTTTTAAAGAATTATTATTAAATAAAAATAACTTAAGATGAATCTGAAAATGAAATATGATTGAAGCAATGCAAAAAACGGCATTTATATGAAATATCTTAGCTTATAATCAAAGACGTTTCCAACTCGCTGGATATATACAGTTTTCATATATGTAAAAGAATAGGTTATTGCTACAAAACCTCTTGCTTTGTAGGCCAGTTCGTATTCCAAAGTTACCAATCTTATTAAGTTGGAAAATGACATCATATCACCTGCATTAAGCTATTGAAACCATTTTGAGAGATTACCAAAAAAACTCAGCGCCTTCTACACTTTCTGCTCTCCGTATGTAAATACATTAACCTAATGCTAAGAAGCTATTTGTGAACATCTCATATGAAAATAGACGGTTTAAAAAAAGAAAGATTATAAAACTAAAGCTAGAAGAACGCTTTGGTTCTGTCTGAATGACTTTCTTTAACTTTGGGATAACTTACTTAGATCCCTTTATAAAGGCAAGTTCTTATTGAATGTAACAATATATATAGAAACCAATATATGCGTCACCTTTGTTGTATAGTTATGAAAAACTTCAATCCGGAACAAGTTATTAATATCGCCAACCTTTAAGGAAAAAAACGAAATCTACAGATCAAATAAACTTCTACAAGTAAATCAATAACAGCATTCACTGCAATAAAATTCTATCAGTTCCAGTAGCCAATAAGAAACACACGCTTACCAAAAGATTTATAGTGCAATATGATTGAAAACTATCTACCAAGTAAAAAAACGACTAAATACAACATATGATGTCCTATCAAGTTGGTTAGGAAGTTTTAAACAAAATTTTATACCCACGATTGAGTAAACTTGCAATGAAATACTTGGCCTGTCCTCTATTTTCCAAAGTGTATTACACATTTAGCAATATATGCATGATAAGAAGACAACATGATTCTCAGAAAAACAGGCACGAAAATTTACGTTTTTCAAGACACAATCGTTTCTATATCATCTGACATTTCCTTACTAGTGCAAAAAGTATATAATCCATTGTAAAATCTCTTTCATTTAAGGGCAGATGTTGGGGCATATAAAGGTTGTGTCTTGCAAATACATGTTATCGAACCACTCATTAATGCTTAGCCTCAGTACCCGCACCCTGGATGAAGCGGTCCCAGCCTAATTAGACTATATTTAGATTGGCTAAGCGGTGTTCCGCAATGGTTAAACTGTCTCCATGCTGGTGTAAATTTTTCTATATACCGCAAGATAATATCTCCATAAAAATACGCCTTCTTCTTCCTAACTCTACTTATCCCGAATACATATATCGATCATACTATCGATATCCATATATACTCTATATTCTCCTCATCTATATATTCTGAATTCAAAGTACCCAACCTATATCATTCACGCCTTGACCTCCAATCTAATAATTTCTCTGATTTCTGATCCTCTCCATTATGTAAATACTACCATCTGCTATCTATCTTATTCAATTTTTTATATATAGTACTAGGACTATATATATATATATATTATATATAGTAAATATATTTATATAACTATATAATATATATAATATCCAATTATATTAATATATATCCAAACATCCGCATCCGCGGATATAAAAATCAAACATCCGCATCCGCATTCGCGGATTGTGAAAAATATTGACATCTGCAGCATCACTAATATATAATATAATATTATATATCATATATATAATAATATATATATATTTAATATTATATTATATATATACTTATAAATATATGATATATATATATATATATATATATACTATATATATATATATATATAATATATATATATAATATATATAGAAAATTATATATATAATTAATATTATTTCTTAAGTGATTGACGTGCCACATCGGAAAGAGGGGTGGGAGGGAATCATGAAGTGCCATTCCTTTTTTCCCTTTCTAATCTACAATGACACTCCAAATCTTTTCACAATGATACTTCCTCTGCCGTGCGCCCCCCCCTATTACCTTTTCATCCTTCCCCTTTACCCCAAACAACACTTCCATAAAGGGAAAAAAATCATCAGTGGACAAATAATTTAAAAATTAAAAACAAAAGTAAATCATATATATATAATTATATAATATATAAATAATATATTAAATATATTAATAATATATTATATAATTAAAATATATATAATATATATATATATATAAAATATATATAATATATATATATATTATATATATAGTATTATTATATATAAACTACGTGAATTATACTATATAATTGTTTTATTCTTTAGCTCTCTTAAGAAACAAAATGATTTATAAATTTCCTACCATTTGATTGTGTAGCTATGATGACACTCATTAAAGCCAGTCTTTTAATCTTTCCTCATTTTAAGGTAGATAAAGTTTTTATTTTTGTGACTTTTTGAATAGAGCAAATATCTTCTCTTGAAAATGCCACTGTTGTCGAGTTGGATACGGATGTTTTCAATCCGTATGGATCCAAATGTTACTGTATGTTCAAATCATTTTAAAAAGTTTATAAAAAAATTTAAATAATAATTGAATATTCAATCACTTTATGAAATTTTTAGTATGATCACTATAGCTAATAACCCTATCTCAAGGTTTGGAAAAAATCGTTGCAGTGCCTTAATTCATTGCCGTTGTTTTCCCGGTAAAATGAGAGGCCATTGTTTGAATAAACTAAATTTTTATGTTAATTAAGGAAGATTTGAATAAAAACAAATTAATTTATTGATTTTACAAAAACGGTGAAATTAATGAGTTTTAGAACCTACACACCATAAATATACAAAAGAGAAAACCAGGAAGAATATAGGCTATTTGGGTGAGTGACAATTTAAATTAAGGTTGTTTTGTATTAAAATTATTAATGTATGTTAATATGTAACCTAAAAAAGCTGAAACAATAATTAACCAAATAAAGACGTTCTTTGAATGATGGAGAGCGAC
>JABUQX010074297.1:0-14548 GCA_015478945.1 Trachelipus rathkii | reverse complement strand
ATAAACAACAAAGGGGAGAGTGAGGTGATACTTTAAACATAATATTACAATTTAAAAACGAAAGTAAGGTGGCACAAGCTGCTGACCTTTTATGCGTTGCTCTGAAGAGGTCAGCATGCAGTGACTGACGAAACGTTTAAAATTTTAATTGCTAAATTAAAATTGTAAAAAAATATCACCCTTTCCCTTGTTTATTGTATGGTTACAAATTGGAAATTATCCATACAAAAAAGACGAGTGTTTTTTAGTATTCTTAAACTTGTAGAAATTTTTTTGGCTTTGGAGAGGTTTTAGAGATAATATGACTATGGGTAACCTAGTGCCAAAAAACTGAGTATAAATAGTATTTAATTCATATTAAGGGTCTGGACAGCAAATTTTAAAGCTCTCAAAAAGAAAAAAAGACAAGCTCTTCTTTTGATGTGATACTATGGATTTAAGAATCAATGGAAATAATGTTGCATAGTAGGTTTAACTAAAAATTTTGATTAGGTTTTCTGGTATCTGTTTTTATTATAGTAAATCTAGAAAATGTATTTGATGTCATTTTTCTTCCCGTAAATTGGATATCCTAAAATTTATTATTGAGACGTTCTAGAATACTAAAAAAGTATGTTTTCTACTCTATGATAACGATTTAACATTATGGATTAGATATGTTGATGACGTTCTCGTTATCATAGATTAAAACACCTGCCCTCTTAGTATTCTAGAACATCTCGATAATAAACTTTAAGACATCCAATTTACGGTTGAAGAACAAAAATACTTTCAAATTAATTTTCTAGATTTAACTACAATAAAAACAGATACAGGAAAACCTAAATTCAAAATTTTCAGAAAACCTACTAATAGCAACAGTTATGTTCATTAAATAAATTAATATCACTATAAATTAATAATAGTAGTAATATTAATAATAATAAAATTAATAATATAATTATAATATATAATAATAAAATAAAAAATAATAATAATAATAATAATAATAATAATAATAATAATAATAATAATAATAATAATAATAATAATAATAATAAAAATAATAATAATAATAATAATATAATAATAAAAAAATATTATAATTAATAATAAGAAATATAATAATAAAAATTAATATGTAAAATAATAATAATTAATAATAATATAAAATAATAATAATAATAATAATAATAATAATAATAATAATTTTAACTAAAGAAATTTTTTATTTGATATAAAAACAACAACTCATTAAAAAAAAACAACTAATGTGTCTGGGGAAAAAAAATATGAGACACGCATACGAACCAAGATTGCCTAAATTCCTTAAGAACAACTGTTAAAACCTGGGCCAGGCCCACAACCCCCTCACAAACCCCCCCCCCACAGAAAAGTAAAAATGATTGAGACGATGTGTGGTATGGATTGGGAGAAACGGGGAGGGGGTAAGTGTATAAAGGCTCACAAGTTTCTGAAATGAGACCAAGGAGACATCCAAAACTTCTGAAAATCAAACTTTTAAGTAGTTGTTTGCCTATAATTTATATGGAAAATACATCTTGGTTTATATATATATTATTCTAACAGAATATAATATATATATATATATATACTGTATATATATATATATATATATTATATAGATATAATTAATATATTATATATTATTATATATATATATATTATATATTATTTAATAATATATATATATATATATAAGTTATAATTATAGGATATATATATAATATATATATAATAATCATTATATGATGAAAGAATTCGCCTTTAAAAATTCCCGCACGGCCCGCCGCAGGCGTTTAGTTAGGTTAGGTTAGATTAGGTTTAGGTTAGATTATAGGTTTACTAATTTGTAATGTATTTACCCTAACATTATTGAATATTATTATCAATGTTTTTATTTGATTTTCTTTATATTATAATAGCTCTCTCTCTCTCTCTTCTCTCTCTCTCTCTCTCTCTCTCTCTCTTATATATAATATATAAATATATATATATATAATATATTACTATTATAATATTATTATATTAATATACTATATAGTAATATATATATAGTATATATCGATATATATATATATATATATACACGATTAAATAACCCTTCGAGGTTCTAAATCTTCTCAAAGGATAGATCATTATTATTAATATTTTTATAAATTACAAAGCTCATTCACATTAAATTATTATCAAGCTTTCGTGGGTATGATAAATGAAATTAAACTGTTGTAATTAATAAAATTTTCATAATTGAGCGATAAATGAACTTAAAGAGAAAGTAAATAGAATGTATTTATAGTAGTCATAGGTTATTAATCCCTAGTTTCATAATAATATATATATGGGATATATAATAATATAGATATTTCCTGTATATCCTGTCCATCTGATATATATATATATATAATATTATATATACTATATACTATATATATTACATATATATATATATATATATATATAGACAAATACTCGTACTTGAAGATGATGGACTTGGAAAAAATTAAAAGTTTTAAGAACGAGATTAAATTTTAAAAGTAAAAACCGTAAAAAATATAATTTATCCTTAAAGAATAACAAAATATAGATCTGATTCTCATATCTAAGATTTTGAACAAAAGTTCTTGAATTTGAATTTGGATAAATCTCGCTTTATTATTATTATTATTATTTATTATTCATTATTATTATATTATTATTATTATTATTATTATATATTATATTTATTATATTATTATTATTCAATTATTGATTTATTGTTGTTCTGTTTAGTATTATTCTGTTATTATTGTTAATAGTATTTATTCTGCTGTTAATAGTTTTAACTTATCACAATTTAATTATTGAAGCAAATCGTCATTATTAGGTCAACAGGGAAACACATAGTAAACAAATCATTACAGGCAAGTAAGTGCTTGCTGTTCAAGGCAGATATTAAAAAAAACTTGGAAATGCACAGAATCTCTCTCTTCTCGCTCTCTCTCTCTCTAGTCTCCTCTCTCTCTCTCTCTCTCTCTCTCTCTCTCGTTCTCTCTCTCTCTCATTGTAATCTATATCTATCTCTTTCTCTGCTGTCTCGCAAATTAATATATATATATATAATATATATTATATATATATATATATATTATATATAATAATATTATTTTAATATATATATATTATATATAACTATTAAAATATATTACTTAAAACAATTTAATCACGTGTTTAGGGACGTGTTTGAAAACGCAAGTGTATAATACTGTTTTCAAGAACTTATTTACTCACTCCAAAGCCAACTGCCCAGTGCCCGCTCGAGCAGTTTGGAGAGTTCGCTAATGAGTCTGGGACTCTGGGAGCATTGTGTTTCCCGTGGCAAAGTTAATGAAAGGAAGATTCCAGTGGCGTCATTAAATCGGTAAAAACATGTAGTTTGATAATTTCCATGGTGACACTCTCACAGGTGGTGCGCGTATGACTGTGGTGACGTCATCCAAGATGGCTGCCATTTCTCTATAAACAAACTACCTTATCTTGGTCGCTTTCTAACCGATTTTCAATTGTCAGAGCTAAAAGAAATTTTCTTACCATGTATTGCGAAAAACCAATATTTTGGTTATTTTGGTTGATACCTGGTTTTAAGCTAAAAAAACAAACAAAAAAGTGACTGTTTTAGATCGATTTTAACGTTTTTTGTTGTTTCACTCTGCGTGGTAATGTTGTTTGGTATGTAATATTTAGGAATCGTAAATCATACTATTAGTATTACTACTGGTACTATACGTTTGAGCACATACAATTTTATTAATTTCAATTCTTTTGTTTCAGGATGAAATTTGTAGTATAAAGCAGCCAGTACTAATGGAAGTAGTATAATACAAGTTCGGATGCCACCATCAGATGAAAATGAATCACTTGTCTTTTAATCAAACTACTCAAAACAACTTCTAGAAGCCCTTGCCAAACGAAGCAAGTTCGGAGACATAAGATTTGAATATATGAGTTACTTTTTGATATAGACGAACTAACAAAAAAATGGTAGTTGGCATTTATCTTGTTAGAAAGGGTGCACTCACAAGGTGCAACTAGCAAGATTGGAAGCCAAATAAGAAAAGATACAAGAAGCAATTAAAATTAAAAGTGAACTTTCTAAGTAACACACGAACGCCATTCACAGGATCGTGCGGTGAACGAATAGAAAAAAATACATTTTTTTCTGTAACAAAGCAGACTCCGTAGGACATCAATTGTTCACAGTTTCAACCAGTAACGTCGGCGCAAAACTATTCGAGGCTGTAAAGTGTAAACCATAGCAATAATGATCAATGAAAGTCAAATTATCAGCGTGTATAGACCCAAGAGATGCACATGCGTATGACATTTCCTATCACAAAGAATACTATACAAAGAATGCTGTAAATGTTTTAAGCAAGAAACATCAATGTCAAATTGAAGAAAATTATGCTAGTATCAAATGTCAATATCAAATTCTAGAAAATTATGCTAGTATTATAGATAGTGCATGTAAAGTCGATTTCATCAATTCTCTTTCAGAGGCTTTAAAAGACGGAAAGGTGGTTTCCAATGTAGAATCAGAAAATATGTACAGCAAACGGAAAGGAGAATGAATATGTTATGAAAAGGAAGACAATTAAAGCATTCATTGAAGAAGAACTTTGGAACATAGACGTACAATTTATTAACCCCATCAGCAAGACTCAACCACAAAGTATATCTTTCAAAGCTACTATAAATGTTGTTCTAACTAAAGCTAAAGAAACCACTAGCTTTTCTGGAAAAAATGAAGACCCTCTTTGAAGAGGCACATATTATAACAAAGTGCATTTTGTCTAGTAACCAACCAGTGGCATTTTCAAGGATCAGTAGATACTACTGAACATAGCAACGAAGTATCATTGGAACTTGAATTTTTCTTTGTGGAGTATTGCTGGAAGAAATATATTCCAAAACGCCAGAATTGATACAGAACAAGTAGCTCAAAAGGCATCAGTACTTTCACAAAGCCTTATGTATGAATGCCTAAGCGAACGGCAACCAAAAAATGAAACTACGACGATGACCAAGCATACTCGTCACTACCCACTACAATTAGGTGTTGGTTTAACAGTTCATTCCAATACTTGCAGCAAATTCCTTGTCCAGCTTTTGCATAGTATAGGCTGCTCAGTTGAATACAGCAAAGTTCTGTGCCTAGATACATCAGTAGCAAAAGAAGTTATGCGCCGAATGGATGAAAATTGCTAGGTGTATATTCCACACTACTTTGTCAGAGGGAGGTTTATGTATTGTGCAGTAGATAATATAGATTTCCTCGAAGATACTATTGATGGTAAAGAAACTCAACACGGAAAAGTCAAGGTCTGCTACCAAGAGTACTTATCTGAAGACCAGCCTGAGATGACAGTAGTTTCAGGTCCAGCGATAAGTCGCTCATTAACAATTCTTCCTCAATGTATGACCACTTTAATGGAATACAAAGGTTCAATGACCCTTAAGCCAGTAAACCCAACTTTTACAAAAGAAGTACTATGTTCGACCAAAACAGATCTATCATAGTATGTTTCTCTAGACATAGCGTAGCTAATGAGCAAATGTGTAAAATGGTCATCAGAACACGCAACGTATTCCGAATTACAGAATGAATCACAAGAAACATATGACATAGAGAGTCCAGGAATTGACCTGTCAGATGACACACACATACCTACATGGTCAGCCTTCAATTCAGTTTTACTGGATGTCTCAAAAAGGAAGGCACGACTATGTGTCCTACCGATAATACGGGCTAGCCCCACTGATTATTCAGTTCAATTAACCTTCCTCACCAAACTGGAACTTCTTAATAAACACATATGTGGCAATAATAATTCAAAATGTGTCTTGACTCTAGACTTGAGTCTTTATAGGCCAGTCCAGCAACTAATGTCAAGAGTTGATGATCTCCATCACTTTGGATTGCGCAACTGGAATTCCTAACTTGTGGTCAGTGCTGTATGGTGATAACACGGTCAATCAAATCTTTTCAGGTAAGAGGTTCAGACGTGCGATTGAAGAACATTCGTACCTAGTCGATCTACAAGACTGCTACTTTCAGTATTTCTTTGAACATGAAAATTTGAATGTCAGAGTTTATAATGAAGTGCAAGAGCTACAAGCCAGATTCAATGAAACTGGCGCACAAGAATGTCTTACTAAACAACTTTTGTAGATGCAGAAGTGTGATCTCTTAAACAAGATGAAAAAATTTGATGAACAACAGGAAGAACTAAAACCACCATTCCGAATGTTACGAAAATACATGAGAATAGTTGATTATTTCTTACTGTTCTTGAGATCTGTCAGGACTGTTAATTGGGATCTGCATCTTTCTTCACTAGAAGATTTCGTAAAATACTTCTTTGCATTAGATTTGACAAACTATTCTGCAATGCCAGCTTGGTATACCTTGCTGATATGAGAAGTTTGAAAGAATCAGGTCCAGATATTTGGCAGGAGTTCGAAAAGAGCAGCTGGGAAGTAACATACCACTTTGCGCTCTAGCTTGTGATGAGGCAATATAACATAAAAACAGAGCAATGAAAGTTGTAGGGGGACTGGTTGGAATAACACAGCAACCGAATGCTCTCACTCGCTTTTTCTTAACAGCACCTAAGCTCCAAAGGGTATCACAAGAAACACTGAGTATCTGTAATAGTTCATTCAAACAGGAAGATAGAAAACACTACTTAAATATTGAAACCGCTGCTGAAGCCCAAGATAAAGCCAATTCAATCCTATATGGTGAACTGTAGCGTATTAGAAATCCTTTCAATTCGAGGGTCCAGAGTTCATGAAAACAATAAAGGCTGTATTCAGAGAGAAAATCACATTAGATGTTATCTGAATTGAATCATTAGGAGCAGATTTGTATGAAGCCTTCAAGTCAGTGAGATTTCTTGAAGGATCAGTCAGTCTCTGGGCACATATATAAAGAATAAACTAAAATTATGTTCTTCCACCAACAAACAAATAAAAGTAAAGATTGCTGGATCTATAACAGAGTTAAATGCAGATCATTCCCTATTTGCACGACTTTTGATTGTCGCACGATCTCAACGAGAAATAGACCTACGCACAACCTTAGGGAAGTATGAAATGTCGATTTTGCCTAGATTCATGTTTGCACAAGATGGAACAATGCATCAATGCCCAGCTAAAAGTAAACTAATTCATATCTTCAAGTCTGTTGTGGAACCTGCTGCAAAACACTCCTTACCATCTTTTCAAGCTCACCAAGCAAATAGCTGGGTTGCAATCGCGGACGGAATGGAGAATTGCAGGCTCTTGATAAAACCATTGCAGTGAAAACCTGTGAAGATCTCGCTGATGTGCTTACCCAAAAGATCCAAAGGAAATACTGGCAGTATGATGAACTTCATAGTTTTCGACACATACTTAGACAAATCAATCAAAAATCTTGCTAGAGGTAAAAGGCTCAATGGAGGTGTAGCAATACAGTACAAAATATTTGACACCACTGACATTTCAAAAATGAATATGAAAAACCAACTGTCAAACACTCGTACCAAAGATGAATTAACCACCTACCTTGCACACAAAATGCTAAGTGATGCCAAGAAAGCAGAGAAGAAATATGTTGTTTCGTGTCTCACGGAAGTTTCTGCAACACATTGCTCTTTGGATTGTTTAAAGAGACGCTATCCAAGACTTCTGGAGCACACATATTCTTTGTGACAACATCAGGTGAGACAAAATCGGTACAAAACATACTTGTTTCCTTCTGAGCACTAAAACATTGCCCGGATTTTTCATTATTAGGTTGTGACTTTACTGGAAGTTTGTCTAGGAAGGGAAAGTTATCATATTGGAAATCATTAATTTCAGCAAATGAAGAACTTATTGCCTTGCAGAAGCTTGGTACCAGTACCTGATGATATTGTGTATCAGCTGGAAGCATTTATTTGCCGGGTTTATGAGGGTACACCTCAACAACATCACTTGCAGAATTACGGTGGTCAATGTTCACGGAAAGCAAGCCCTTGGAGATGAGTTACCTCCTACTAGGGGCTCCCTTATACCTGCACTTAAGAGAGCTAACTCTCAAGCACTTGTGTAGTCAAAAGATGATGAACCAAATCCGCCCATCCCTAATCCAGTTGGACATGGCTGGCGTGTGGGAAAAGGGAGTGCTTACCCCTATTATGTGTGAAGAGCCATGTGCCCCGGAGACCCTTCTGAAACTGATTAAATATTCACCACCACCATGCAAATGTTTAGCAAACAATCTGCCTGCACAGAAATGTGTAGTTGCAATGCTGACAACTCAACGTGATAATTTGTATCCACCTGATTACACCAACGGAGATAGTGATAAAGCCAATTTATAATCTTCCAATTGTATATTTATGTGAATGTAATACTTGAATTTGCTAAAACATCATTTCTAAAGCAATGTAATGTAGAGCATTTTTCCTAAAATGAAATTAAAGTCATTTTGACAAATATTTTTTTTATATACCTTTTACCTTAAATCCAAGTAGTAATCAAAATATTGAATTACGAAATACTTGTTGAGGACGTTATTTTTAGCTCTTAAAGGTAATTTAATAACAAGCTAAAAAATTTAAAATCGGTTATATTTATATTGCAACGATGGCCATTCTGGATGATGTCACCACAGACCACACCTGCTTTATCTCTTTTCTATAGGTACCGCAGCGGCAGATGTTCGAGGGAACTTACCACTCGCGTGTCACCACCTTAACGACGCCCTCGTAGCACAAGGTGCTGTACCGGCGCACGAGGTAACTCCAAGCTAGTTCGCTGCAGTGCTTCCTTCTTTCCTGCCACCCTCTGTTCTGTGGAACTCTCTTCCATCTTCTGTTTCTGCTGAATTTAATCTACTCAATTTAAAGCCTGCGTCTGTGCTCATCTGCGTAATTTGCGCTAGATCTGGCGTGCAAACACCCCCTCCCTGAATAGGCCTCTCGAGAGTGGTGAAAAAAACAAAAAAAAAAAAAAAAAAAAAATACACAACACCTGCGATGGTGAGTGAAATCATAAAATTATTAAACCAATAATTTTTCAGATAAACAAATGGCGATATTGGTACCTTCCCTTCATTAACTTTGCTAAGGGGGAGCCGTTTTTTTCATTGTAAGCCTGAACTAAATCATCATCTTTTCATCATGGAAATGAGTAGCCCTTTTTACATGAATGCAAACTGTCGGTTGGGAGAATAATGTTTTTTTTCTAATGTAATCCCTTTGATACTGTTCAAGGATAGAAAACGAGTTACTATTCATTTTGAATCAAAAGCACATAAGTGAAAGTGTCATATGCTTAATTACAAAAGTTTTACACAGGCAATATTTTTACTATTTGAAATACCTTGCATTGAAAAAAAGCCCAACTTAAATAGATGGAGGTGGCTACATACACAGTAATTCCTCCTGCGATAGCCCAAAAACATGCTGGCAGTGAGAAAACGTAATGACTATGAACAGAACAGGTTCCATTTACAAACAGTTAAAGTGTGATATACTTAATTTATATTTAAATGCCGAGAAAGTTCCTATTTTTAAAATATAACTAGTCTAATAAGGTTAAAAATTAAACTGTTTTTCTTTATTCACAAGTAAAGAAAGATAGAAAGATCGTTGAGCAAGCAAGTTTCTGATCTTTTCTTCCTGACTCTCTTCAGTTTCTTTGTGGTAAAGATGAACATAGAATCTTTACTCAGCTATTTAATTATTAAGAGTTATCGTCTCTCATGAAGAAATAATCCTTTATCATTAAATTTTTAAATTTATATTTTTAAACATTTTAATATAAATGTTGAAAATCCAAAAATTTGCATCCGTTAAAGTTGAAATAATAGCAAACTCTTAACCTGATTATGACCCATTGCATAATTAATTTTTCGGGTTGTGGTTACTTATATCCTTAATATAATAATAATAGTAGTAGTATCGGTACTCTGTACGTAATCTGGTTTGGGCAATTTCTGGTATCATAATCTGCGAATCGGGTGTACTTTGTATCGTGGATCAGCTTTCGAAAAGTTTGATATTGGGTGCTTATAGGTAAACTTGTATTGTTCATCCCATATATATATATATATATATATATATATATATATATATATATATATATATATATATATATATAAGTAGTATATATATATATATATATATATATATATATATATATATATATATATATATATATTCTTTTTCTTTCTTTTTTTACAGTTATACCACCACTCTCACGAGCAGAGCCCTATCTGCGGTGAAGTGGGTGTTGTAGTTTGTACTTAATCTGCTAGCGTAAATACGCAGATGAGCACAGACGGTGGGTTTAAAAGGAGGGAGATTAAATTCAGCCGGAACATAGAAGATGGAAGAGAATTCCACAGAACAGAGGTGCAGGAAAGAAGGAAGCACCATAGCTAAACCAGCCTGGAGTTACCAATATCTTTATGAAAACAAGTGTCAAAACAGAGACTCTTTGAGTGCACAGAGCGTCAAAGGTGGTGGTGCGAGTGGTAAGTTTCTCGAGCACCTGCCGCTGCGGCACTTATAGAGAAAAGAGATAACGTACCAACATCGCGCCGCAAAAAAAGTACGGAACAATTTATAAGCCTTTTGGCGGATCGACCTCTGTCCAAAAGTCAGGGTGAAACCATATTTCCCCCAGACAGATTACAGTACTCCACACAAGGGCGGATGAGACCCTGTATAGCTGAGTAACTGAGAATAGAAAAAAGTCTCGTAGTCTAAAAAGCAGAACTCCCAGCTTTCTTGAGGCTGCCTTAGCAACCGTTGTTTTGTGAGGTTTCACACATTTTTTTGTTTATGTTAAGGCCAAGATGTTTATATTATCAACGGAGAGACGAGAGAAACTGCCAATGAAAGGTATAGAAAATTAGAAAGAATAGAGAGGGAGATTTGCAGAAGTTGAGTTTAAAGAATTGAATTTCACAAGGCTGAGACGACAACTTCTCTCTGAAATTCTATCCAGACTAGTGAGAATAGAATCGAAAGGTTAAGACGAGGCAATTTAAAGTAAAGATGGAGCAGAATTGAAATGAGTTGAAGAATGAAGGGTCGAATCATCGGCATATGAGGGGATAGAGTTAGCATGTGAGAAGAACATTAATGAAAGTAAGAATAAAGTAGAGATAAGACAGAACCTTGAACTGAGGAACAATACTATTGACAGAAAAAGAAGAAAATGCCCCATCAACCTGTTAAGCCGATATGGAGCGACTTGAAAGAAAGCTAGATACAAAGCAAAGAGAAGGAGAAAACCCAAGGAGGAGCTTGGAGAGTAGTGACACATAGAGCATACCCGGTCAAATGCTTTGATATGTCAAGCGCCACCACGTAAGTCTCCCCATAGTTCTTAAGAGCGGAAAACCATAAAGAAAGTATATCGCCAGTAGACCTTGAACGCCAAAAGCCGTAACTAAGATTATAAAGAGAATGAGATTCAGATGGTCTAAGAAGTGAGTTAAGAAAGGTTTCAAAGATCTTGATAGAATACAAGTGAGCCAGGGCGATAGTTAGAAGGGATCTGTAGAGGCCTTCTTTGAATAGGTTATTGATGTGCAAGCTCCAACACTGAGGGAAAGTGCTAGTATTGAGACTGAGAATATAGTTGAACGAGGGGCGGGGATAGCATGGAAGCACACTCCCTAAACTCGGGGAGGAATGCCATCCAGCCCACCCGCCTTCCTAACGTTCACAGATCTCAGTGAGCCCATGCACCTGATCAAATGTAATCACAGACAAAAGCATAGGCAGAGAGAGAGAGAGAAAGAGGAGGAAGAAATCGTTCAGGGCTGAGTTAGAGGAAAATAGAAGGTCAAAGGAGATTGGCTTTTCAGTTGGAGAGTTAGCAACAGAACCATCAGATCGAATAAGAGGAGGAAAGGATGATTTTACAAAAAGTTGTTAGAGATAAAGGAAAGAAGCCAAAAAGATTTGTCAGTAGAGAACCATGGAGGTTAGCGCACTTGTTTGATGAAAGGCTGCTTTGTTTCGTCGAAGAGTATCCCTGCAACGATTTAGCTGAGTGGAAAATTATGATACAGTGATAGGAGAACGAGAATTTTCACCTGATATGCGCTGTCTCTAGCCTGAATGGCCAGAGAACAAGCACATCGAACCATGGATTGGGAGGAGAGATAGATTTAGTCAAGATGGAATGAACCTGCTCATCCTGTCAACGATTACAGTTCCGCACCTTATTGCCGAAGCCAAAGCAGTCATTCCAATATAGTTAAGAGTAGAAAGCGACCAGGCCTCCTAATCAGCCAGATCAAAAGTTCAAGAAACGATAGGCAAGATGGAGTTGTTGAGAGAAAGTATTAAAATTAAGAGATATAAGGTGTGGTCAGAGTTACCAATATGAGCAGAGGTGGTGTCATTGGAGATGACTAAAAGATGTTATATCATGTGTCTAAGAATTGGTTAAAGACTGAATGTAGGTTCTTTGATTAGCTGTTCAGATCGTTGAGAAGGTTGAATGATTCGCCTCCTCCCACCCAAGTGGTAAATCAGTACAGAGACCCCAACCACTCAGTGCTGTGAACATCTTGAAATCCCCTAAATAGAGAATCTCGATATTTGTTTGGAAAAATGGTAATAGTCTCGTGAGAAGTAATAAGATATTCAAAGAAAGAGTGAAAATCTGTTCCTGTTAGGAGAACAGTAGCAGAAGCCAAAGATTATTGTAGTAGATGAAGAAAGATTTGGAGCCAAAGAACATAGTTAGGATATAGAGATATATATATATATATATATATATATATATATATATATATATATATATATATATATATATATATATATATATATATATATATATATATATATATATATATATATATATATATATATATATATATATATATATATATATATATATATATTTTAGGGATAGCTGAATAGTAAAAGCCGAATACCGAATATTTGGCTAAAAGTATTCGGCCGAATAATCATTGCCGAATAATCACTCTTCACATATTCGGCCGAATAGTTATTTCAAAGTTCATTCACTCATTTAAAAAAAAAAAGAAAACTTACACTGGTCAACAAAAGAAGGTGAAATTTTTCTTGGATTTTTCGGAGATATATGGTAACTACAGCTGATCTCATATATATTCTCGTATTTGCTGTATCACATCCGTTTTCGTGCAATCATGGATCCCTATTTTTGCATATTCCTTAGGGAATGACAAAATTCATGTGAGCCACTACGTAGGCTGTATAGACGTTACCTTCCGCTTATATCTACAGTAGCAGCAAGTTTACTGCGGTCGATATTCGGGAAGCATGTGGTAACTTTAGTACGCCTGCGCAGTGATAAATGTGACCTGATGATACCATCATCCATCTGAAATATGAAGTCGGATGGTTCACTGTTCACCCAAGGCGAACTGAATGATCTTGTATGAGTTGTATTTGCCGGGTTGTCCTGAGCTGGCTTCGGAGGTTGCATGAAAAATGATCTACTGGACCATGAACAAGAGTAATGTTTTTATCGTAACAGAGTAGCTTATATTGAGGAGGCTCTTCCAGTCAGATGGTAACCTTTGTATTGCAGTGAAGTTGCAGGCCTATTATTCGCTATGGGACTCGCAGCATACGATGCAGGTGAGTGGCGATTGTTTATTGACACATCCAAGAGCAGTTTAAAGCGTGTTGTTACACAACGGCAACAGGTGTGCTTCGGTACTTCCTGGTAATGATGAGAGAGGAGTATGCAAAATCACACAGTTTGGAGAGGCTACAACATCAGGTACATGGATGGTAAGCGTCGACCTCAAAATGGTAAATATTTTGCTCTGTCAGCAAGCAGGTACCAAATATCCCTGCTTCCTGTGTTATTGGGACAGCCGGGTGGGCATCACTGGACCAAAAGAGAATGGCCACTGAGGGAAACCTTGACGCCAGGTGATGAACATCGTACGTGAACCACTGTACAGAGAAAACATCATCTACCTCCACTACACATAAAACTTGTTGGTTTGATGAAAAATTTGTGAAGGCCCTGATGGTGAATGCTTCCGCTATATATGCTCAACGTTTCCTGGTCTGAGTGGGGAGAAGAAAAAAGCTGGGATGGATTTGATGGCCCACAAATACGGACAACCCTCCGTGATGCTGCCTTTGCTGCAACAATGACTGTTAGAGCAAGAGCGTGGAAAGCTTTTTCAGATGTAGCACAGAATTTTCTGGGGAACAAGAAAGCCGAGAATCACTATACAGGAACTGCTGGACAGTTTTCATTCTCATGGAGGTAGAATGAGTATAAAGTTTCACTACTTACATTCTCACCAGAAAATTCTCGGATAACCTAGCGATGTTAGTGATGAGCAGGGTGAACGATTCCATTAAGATCTAAAGTATTGAAGGACGTTACCAGGCAAGTGGGATGCACAATATGATGGCCGATGAAGTCCCACGAAAAAGAAAGCTGCTTCACCGATAAATGCGAAACGGTTAAACACCCAAATCTGACTGAACGAAGTATACCG